>VDFB02143636.1:0-79544 GCA_007258455.2 Sequoia sempervirens | reverse complement strand
TTAAGTATATGAAGTCAAATATGATTTGTTGGATTCCCTAACTCTTATTTTAATATTTAATTATTTATATAAATTTAAAGTTTACAAAATATCAAGCAAGTTGATAGACTACAATAAACTTGATTTCTATTATTTAGGTGGTGCCTACATACTGCATGCATTCCTTTATGAAAGAGTGGAATCATTTAGGTCATTTGTTCAACATAAGTGTTTCGTTTCATAGCATTCAACTTGTCATCATTACAAAACTTAAATGAACACATTCATTTCATCAAATAAAAGGTGAAACAAAACCATTTTTTCAAATTCCATATATATTACAAGTTCAACATTTATAGTTACAATATACAAATAAATTTCTTTCATTTTCCAAAATAAAGAAAAACTCTTTTATCCCATATATCTCTTTGAGTACAAACTTCATAGAGTACCCCCTTTCCTTCATGGCGGCAAGATACAATTTTCATTATTTGAAATTTTCATATTACAATTAATATATAGAAATGAAACTATTCTTTTCATCTTTCATTCTACAACAAAATACTAGCCTTCGATATTGTAGAGAAGGGGGATTCTCTACTCATGAGTCTCTTTATTCTCAAGAGATTCCCAAGGGGTGAACTGCCCTAAACTACCTCAAGGAACAAAGCTAGAGTTCTAAAATCAAAAGGAGTAAATCACACAGGTTTTCTGGATAGATTAACGGGCTCTTTAAATCCAAAGGATGTTAGCGCGACACATGGATGACAACACAATGTGTTGGAGTCCCAGAAGTGCGCTAGTGTCTCATACATACCAGAAAGCAAGAATATCCTAGAAAATATCAAAGTGACTACTAGCGATCTAATTACTAAGAACTTCCAGAATGCGGGAGAATAATAGAGTGTAACAGAATTGAAATGAAGTAAAGTAAATGATAAAGTAAGAGAATAAGAGATATAAACTTCTCACAACAACCCAAGTAATGAAGCCTCCAACAAATGAATGTCTTCAATACCTGCATGTGTAAGATCTGGAGAAAATGTTGGGGTTGTATACGGGTTTGCTTTAGTCAAACCCCCTTTTTGGTGTTCCCATCTCCACGAACAACCAAATAGATAGAGAGAAATGAATGAAAGAGTGATAAAAGTAATCCCCGCTCGAGGAGGATAAACCATATCACAAAATGGAGATGCAATAGATAGAGGATACATGAAATCCCAGGATGCTCGCAAGCACAAGACAAGGGAGATATTAGTTGCTAGGCTTAAGGAAGCCAAGGAGAGAGAGCAATAGCTACGAGAGCCAAGAGAGTTGCAAAAGGTATTTTAAGAACACAAGAGTGTTGTTGTAGTGAGTTGTGAAAGCTTGAGGCTACTGTAACAAACAAGGGAGCTATGCAAGCAAGAGCAAGATGAAAGAATGTTTAAGAGAGAATCCAAGAAGGAGAAAAAGATAGAAGACCAAATGGATTGAAAAGACAATATTTAAGGAGATGAGAAGAAGTCAAAGAAGCTTCTTGAGCCATTACAAGGCGTCCCGAGCCATTACCACTGAAAAAAGAGGCTAGCAAGTGGAAAATATGTTCGAAAATGGTCGTTTGAACTTTGAAATATCACAGGACACTAGCGCGGTGCGTAGATGTCTGCACGACATGCTAGTGTCTAGACACATCATGCTACAAAACGACAATAACAAGAAAAGTGCAAGGTTTGATGCAAAGCTGACGCACGAAGGTAGTTGCTGAAAAGGGGTCCCGAGCATCCCGAGAGGGGGAAAAAGGCTTATGCAGGTGCTAAAATGAGCCTACACAAATGCTAAGGGAGTGGAAACTAAAGTGGATGCAAGAATGTAAGTGAAATTGCAAGGGGTGCAATTTTACAACATTACAGATATTACAAACAATATTTAGGAATACAATGAATAACACACAAATGAATAAGGACTTGCTCTTTTCATTTCTTCATTGATCAATATGAAACCCATCTCTTCAAACTTGTAATATTACCATAATATTGAGAAAACAAATGATTTACATGTCCATGAGCAAGGTCTTGCTCTTCACCCAACCATATTGGTATCATGAAGCCTCATGGGCTCTGTCCAAACCCTCATGTAAAACATTCATATAGATCCAAGATGATGGGGTTTGCACATACACCTCAAAGAGATTTAGAATAATATACAAAAAAATCATTTGTATCCACATATACATTGTACTTCAAAGAAATGAACTCCCAACCCTACTTTCTTTCTCAAGCACAATTAAATAACTAACATCATAAAATGAATTAACTCAATACTTCTAAGGAGAAGAATAATTATCTCACTACATAGCTTGAAGGGATTAGTCTCCTTTTCCTCCCATGGTACCAAGCTTGAATCTTCAAACTTCAATATGCAAGATTTCCCTTCTTTCCTTCTCACAACTCTCTCTCTCCTCTTCTCAATACTTAACAAAAAAAATTCAAAAGGAGAAGTGGGTAACAAAAACACTCTCCTTTCTCGAACAAAATATAAAGGGATTCAACTTGAATCTTCTTGAATGAGGGAGTGACACTTGTCACTTTCACATTCAATCCTCAAGCACAATCTCCCACAAGTGTGAGAAAATTTGAGGAGATGGGAAATGAAGGAGTGTACTCCACTCCATCCAAGAAAGTCTTCCTCTTTGTTAAGAGGAGGATGGAGTACTTGGCCACTCCATCTCTAATGTCCCATCTTATTAATGAGTTTGGGAGCCAAGGCACTCTTCTCTTTCCCTAAGGTCTTCCAAATCCGTCAATCCCCTAAATGGGCAATAAATAAGGGTCATATCTTGGATATGGCCCAAGATATGGTCATAAATAGACACCCAACCCATAGGTACTTATTTTAGGGTACTAGAAAAGGTGAAATTACATAAAATAAGCCCTTTTAAGATGTCTTAAGAGCTTTGAAAGAAGGAATTTGATTTTTTTTTGGAAAATGTGACTCAAACTTACTAGCCTAATAATCTTCCCATAGGTTGATGTTGAGCTCCTTATCGGCATGATAACTCCATTTCGGTGAGACATAGTTCATAGTCTCATCGATGGTTCAAGAGATCTTCATGAGTTTAGTGTTTTTTTTTGTCCATGGAATATTGTCATGTTGTTGGGAAAAATTCCATGTCACCCTGACATCCCTATGCAGGGTGTTACCTTGGTAGTGTTGAAGGGATGGTGTTCTGTCATCGGGACTTTGGATGGTGTCCCCTTAATAACCCAATGTTGTGTATCTTTGTCAAGTATCCTCGATGAGCCGATGGTGTTGGTTAATGGTGCCCGCTACCCCACGGTGCCTTGGTGGGACGTAGTTTGTACCTTAGAGGGGTTGCGAGGAATGGTTTGACAGTGGTGACATGGATGCCACATGGGCAATAGGGACCATGGTTAATGTTATAAGCAATGTTGGTGTGACTCTCCCATATTAGAGGAAGATACTAAGTCATCTCCTTAACATTTCAGTGGGGTGGAATAGAAAGCAAAGGGATCGTATTGAAGTGACATTAAGTGTTAGGAGAGACGTGGTCTTGTGTCTCTTTGACTTTCCAGTGACTGAATGTCATGGAAAGCTATATGCATATCAAGGTGACTGGAAAAGTTTAGAGGGACATGTTTTTGATGGGGCAGTGAATATTAATGATTAAATTTCTCTATTAACGTTCACTGTGGAAGTTGTAATGTTTGGCTTCTTGGAATGATTAGAAAACTATACACGAGTGCCATAGTGCATTGTACACAATTCTAACTGGGTGGTGATAAGAGATTGATCGAGAGGTTGATCAAGGAAATGTTATGCTACTGAAATTCAGATTGTGAATTAACACCTTTGAAAGTTGAATTTCTGCAACTTTGTATGTAATTGTTTTACTATAATACAAAGTAAATATTACTTGGTGTGTGGTTTTTTCTCTCGTAAGGGTTTTTCCACATAAAAATGGTGTTCAATTCTATGTGTTGTCTAATTTCCTATTCTGTTGCTTATGAATGTGCTTCTTAAATGGATCTGTAATTGATAATTTGGATAAACTATTTGTACTTCTCTTCTATAAATTGGCATTAGGAAGGTTGTTCCACACTTAGCTTTCCTTACAAGTGGTATCAGAGCCTGGCTAGTTGTGTTATCCTTGTGGGTGAGTTGGGTTTTTTGTGTTGATATTGTCGAGTGGAATTTTTGCAGAGAGAATCAATTTATAAACTTGTTATAGTTTTAAGATGGAAAGCACATCAAGAAGAATAGAAATTGAGAAATTTAATGGTGGAAATTTTGAGTTGTGCAAACTCAAAATATAATATTTGCTTGTGGATTGTGACCTATGGATTGTTGTTTCTGGAACCAAACTAATGGGCATGAAATAAGAAGACTGGGATCTCATCGATAGAAAATTGAAAGGTCTCATCAGACTGTGCTTGGCTAATTTTGTGCTCTTGAATGTGCATGAAGAGAAGTCTACTTCTTATTTGTGGAAAAAACTTTGTGACATTTATCATGGGAAATTTCTAGTAAATAAGTTATTCCTGAGGAATAAGTATTCTTTGAAGATGGAAGAAGGGGCATCTATTGTAGATCACTTGAATGCTTTTAATATGATAGTTGCTTAGTTGGTCTCTTTGGATGTAAATATTGATGTCGAGGATCGTTGTATGCTTTTGTTGTGTTATTTGCCTAACACATGGGATCATTTATTAATGGCTATTGGGAGTACAACAACCACTTTCAAGATGGAATATGAGGTTGCTTCACTATTGTCAAAAGAAATGTGAAGGAAATATTTTGAGATGGCCAAGAAGGCCCTTATTGGTCGAGGCAGATCAAAGGAGAGAAGCAAGAAGAAAGACAAGAATTCTAAATCCAAGTCAAAGGGGAGATCAAAGTCTCTTGGTAAAAAGTCCAAGGTGAAATGCTAGAATTGTGGGTAGATTGGACATATCCAAAAAGATTGCAAAGAGGATAAAAAGAAGAAAAAGAATAACAATTCTTCTCAGAGTGATGCAGATGCCTTCATAGCAGCCTTGGAAACTCATATATTAGATGATGTGTGGCTGATTGAATTGGTGTATCTTTTCACATGACATCCCACAGAGATTGGTTTTCAAAGTATGAACAATACAGAGGTGGAAAGGTGTATCTGGGTGATGACACATACCTAGAAATTGTTGGTCATGGAAGAGTTAGAATTCAGTTACCTAATAGAAGGTAAAAGGAATCAATGATGTAATTCATATACCAGGATTGGCTCGAAACTTGCTTTCTGTAAGAAAGCTAATGATGTTGGTGTTCAATTTTCTTTCTCGAATGGTGCTTGTAAGATGACTAGAGGTTCTATGGTGTTGGATAAGGGTGTACAAATTGGCACTTTGTACAAGCTAGATACACATGCAATTCAATGCAACAATGCCTCTACAAATTCAAGCAATATTGGTCATATAGAGAAGGAAAATTTTGTTCCTATGGGTGTGAATTCCTTGGAGGTAAAGCTCCTAGGAGAGAAGACAATGTTGTGGCATCAAAGGCTCAACCAAATTGGTGAAAAAGGTTTAAAAGCTTTGAAGAACAAAAGCCTAGTTGAAGGGCTTGATGATTGTAACCTTGAGTTTCATTTTCTCAAACATTGCATTTATCAAAAGCAACACCGTGTTTCTTTTTTACTCTAGTCCTCATAAATATTTTGGCATACTAGATTATGTTCACTTTGATGTATTTGGTCTAGTAAATTTTCCTTCATTATCGAAGTCTAAATATTATGTTTCATTTATAGATAATTATTCGATAAGGACATTATTTATTTTCTTAGGAGTAAAACTAAAGTTTTTAGTCGGTTTAAGGAGTTTAAAACTTTGGCGGAAAATTAAACAAGTAGAAAAATAAAATGCTTGAGGACAGATAATGGTGGTGAGTTTTGTTCTATAGATTTTGAAAGGTATTGCAAAGACCATGGAATTAAAAGGCATAAATCTACCCCTTACACTCCACAACAAAATGGAGTTGTTGAAAGGTTGAACAAAATGTTGACAGAAAATGTGAGAAGTATGTTGAGCAATGTTGGTCTAGAGAAGAAGTTTTGGGCTAAGGCTATGGCTACAACATGTTACTTGATTAATCATTCACCTGCTTCGGTGCCCTTTGATAAAATACTTTGGCAGCATGATTTGGTAAGAAATCCTCTTAAAGACATGTGAGAGTCTTTGTCTATGAGGCATATGTATATGCGTTGAATGAGAAAATATCTAAATTGGAGAAAAAGGTAGTAAAATGTATCTTCATCGGTTATGGGATTGGTGTGAAATGGTACAAGCTTTGGAATAAAGTTACTGAGAAGGTGTTGTATAGTAGAAGTGTAATATTTCGTGAGCTGAAACCTTCTACAGTTGATCTACAACCAAAGGTGAAAGAAGAAGAGAACAAGGAGGTAGTTGAAATTCCACTTACTCCAGATAAGGAGGAACTACGAACTCCTAGTGGAACTATAGATGAGGAGAGCTCAAGCATCTCTGAAAATTTTGATCATGAAGAAGAACCTCAGCCTCAGCCTATGAGGAGGTCTACATGTGAAAAGCAGAAACCTGAAAGGTTTGGTTATTCTATGTTAGACTCTAGTTGTGCTATGCTTTTATTACTAGCACTAATGAGCCTAGGACTATAATAGAGACATTAGATATGTCTGATTCAGGTTCCTAGTTGGAAGCCATGAATGAAGAAATGACATCATTGAAAAAGAATGAAACCGGGGATTTGGTACCTTTTCCAGAAGGTCAAAAGCCTGTTGGGTGCAAATGGGTATTTAAAAAGAAAATCGGTTTTGATGGCAGTGTTGAGAAGCATAAAGCTAGGTTGGTTGTGAAAGGTTATTCCTAGGTAGAGGGAATTGATTATGGAGAAATATTTTCTCCTGTGGGGAAGCTGGCATCAATCAGATTTCTATTGTCACTTGCAACAGCGTATGACTTAGAGATTTAGCAGATGGATGTGAAGACAACATTTCTTCATGGTGACTTGAATGAGAAATTTACATGTTTCAGCTTGAGCACTTCGTTGAAAAAGGTAAAGAAAGTCTGGTTTGAAAGTTAAAGAAATCTGTGTATGGTTTAAAATAGTTGCCTAGAATGTGGTACCAAAATTTTGACACATTTGTGTTGTCATTGGGATTTGTGAGATCAAAATCATATCATTGTGTGTATTTTAAAATTGAAAAATGGTCGTTTACTCATTATTTCCTTGTACGTGGATGATATGTTATTCTTTGGGAATAGTAAGGGTATGATTTTTTATTTAAAATATCAGTTGTCAACACAGTTTGAAATGAAAAATTTAGGTGCAACAAGGTATATTCTAGGGAAGGAAATCAAAAGGGATAGAGGAAATAAAAAACTTTGGATCAACCAGAGCAAGTATATTAATGTTATCCTAGAGAGATTTAATATGACAGATTGCAAGCAGTTAGTTGTTCTAGTGTTAGAGGGAATGAAACTATCTGTTGAAGATTGTCCAAAATCTCCTATTGAGATGGAGGACATGACCAAAGTGCCTTATGCGAGTGTAGTTGGCAGTTTAATGTATGCAATAGTTTGTACTAGGCCAAACATTGCCTAGGCAATGGGAGTACTTAGTCGACTTATGGCTAATCTAGGAAGGCTGCATTGGGATGCTATGAAATGAGTTTTTATATATTTGAAAGGTACTTCTCAGTATGCTTTATGTTATCATGGTAACTTAGTTGGATCACATAGATCTATTAGCATTCGTGGATATGTGGATTTTGATTGGGCAGGGGAAATTGATGGTAGAAGATCCACCAATAGATATATTTTCACATTATTTGGTGGCACAATTAGTTGGATGAGCAAGCAGCAGGCTGCAGTCGCTTTGTCCACTACCGAGGACGAGTATATGGTAGCAACTCACGCCTGCAAGGAAGCTATTTGGCTTAGAAATTTGTGTTCTGACATTGGTTTTGATGTAGGGTAGATTGTTATTTGTTGTGATAGTTAGAGTGCTATTTGATTGGTGAAAAATCCAACTTTCCATGCCAGGATGAAGCATATCAATGTTTAGTATCATTTTGTTTGTGATATGGTGGAGGATGGAAAGGTTAATCTAGAAAAGGTTGATACTTTGGTGATTTTTTTTGATGTATTGACGAAGCCTATGAGAACGGATAAGTTCAGATGGTGTGCTAGTTTGATGGGCCTCAGGGGCCCTATGATATTCAATGACCTTGAGCATTGGAGGAGCTAGTAAGTTCTTCATCAAGCGGGAGCATGTTGGAAAATGTGACTCAAACTTACTAGCCTGATAATCTTCCCATGGGTTGATGTTTAACTACTTATAAACATGACAACTCCATTTTGGTGAGACATAGTTCATAGTCTCATCGATGGTCTGAGATCTCTTCATGAGTTTGGCGTTTTGTTATTGTTGTCAAATAGATTGCACCTGAATGCTTGAATAATTAAATTCAGCAATCAATTGAAACATTGGATCAAACTCAAGTTGTGGGTGACCTATAATGAGATTGAACCTTTGGATTCTAGGCCAGCTTCCTATATGATTCTTAAATTAATAATTGGTAACTTGTTGGAAAAGGGATAGAAGTATGTAAAAATGCACAAAAAACTATAAATTAAAGGTGATGCACCTGATTGGAAATATAATTGCAACCTAACTCACAAATAATCAATCAGCACTTTAATTCACACAACCTAATTTGATAGCTCAATCACCTGAATGCTTTAAACAAAGGCTTTGATTTAATGCAATATTGAGGAAAACGAGGTTTTCATGACTAAATTGATTAATCAATTACATGCACAGTGTATAACCAGTGAACTTAAACCAAATTCCATACATATATGTGAAAAAGAAAGAAAAATCAGAGGTTTCAAAACTGAAAACACAATAATTTTTTGATCAAATTCCTCACAATAACGATGCCTGAAATCTAGAAGGAAAACTCGAAAATACTAAAAATTAAAAGGAATCCTTTGCAAATCACAAACTAATGAACCTGTAAAACGTTGTATTAATTTGAAACTGAAAGCTGAGTTACATGGTAATTCACTTTGCAGAATGCAAAGGCTGAATAACAAGAAATAGTGAAAAATGACTAAGTCATTTCACTTTATACAATAAGCCTCTCAAAAGTATAAAAATGAAATTGGAAATCAATCTTGAGTACCAAATTGATAACTCCAAAGTGAAATTTGAGTAGAAGCAAAAACCTTGTGAAAAAAGGGCCCACCAATGTCACAACTGAGCTTCAATGACTTAGAACTCTGCGTCATAATGTATATAATTGAATTGCAACTCAAACTGGCTCTAGAATGAATGAAGGTGGCACTGAAAATGATCTGAAAGTGAAAATATCCTCCTAAAATTCCTCTCATGAGCAAAAGAGAAAATGCATGAAACAAGACCTCATAACTGATGATAACTGAATGCCATGTGCTGCAAAATCCAACTCATGTCACGCATGATCAAAATATCTTTAAAACTGATGTGAAACTAAAAGAAAGCTCCACCATCTGCTGCATTTCGCATGATTGGATCTTTGCTTCACTTTACTTGTATTCCTCACATGTTTTGATAAAAAGGACTGTGTGATTAAATATTAAAGATAATCCAAATGATTATTTTAATATTTAATATATAGTGACTCTTCCGTTTACATTACATGCATAAATTTTTAAATATTAAGGTAATTCACCTTTAATATTTAATTAAAATGGTTGATTTTTGTCAAAATAATGCAAGATAATACAAGTAAAGTGTACCTTTACCTCAAAATTAAATGATGAATTAAGACATAAATCTCAACCTTACCCATAAACTCACGGCTCCTCTAAGATGATTAAGTTTATTGACTTGAAAGTCATAAACCACATGCACTAATAATTCACAATGATTTTTAGAAAAATAAAGGTCAAAAATATTAATGATGTGAATCAAAATATAGCAAAAGCTCTGGGAACCCTAATCACCACTCATTCTTTACTTGTCTTTTTGGAGAAACTTCAGCTAGTTGCCATTAGGGTTTGAGCTTGATTTTTTTTTTACTCTTTCCTGTCAATTTCTGAGAGATTTCTTTTTGAAGACTCCTTCAGGGAATTATATGGTAAGTTTTTCTCAAGTAGAAAATTCTTTGTATTCTCCATTTTGAAACATTTTCTGAGAAGTTTTGACCTCCATGGCCACTGCTACTGTTGATTTTCTGATGCATTTTCTCATGTATTTCCTCACTTCCTATGGCCGCCATTGATGATATTCAAGTGTCTTAATGTCGTGGGTATCCCAGTATACTTCTCTATAGATTTTGAAGAATCTTCTGGACACCATAACCTAAGTAAGTCTTGAACTATTTGTGACTTGCATTCCTATTTCCTTGTGAAAAGGCTCGATTTTGAGCTAATTTAAATGATTAATAAATAATATTTCATTTCTCCATGCTTTTATGAAGGAAATAAAAGAATCTCTGCTTCATGGAGGTCGCAACTTCTTAACATTATGGGTTATTCGAGGGCTTCTCTATTGCTGGTCGAAATTTTAAAAACCCTAGGTTGTGGCTTCTATTTTGTCTTTCTCCCCTATTATATGAGCTCAAATAGAAATCCTTCCTTGGTGCGACATGATTTCCATTTGTTCCTATCATGTTGTTTGGAGATTTTCTGAAACTCCTAGCTATCATGCTTTTTCCTTATTGAAATTTCAGAGAGCAATTTCTCTATGGTTTTTAACAGACTTCTTAGGAATTTTTCAAGAAAATGGAAAGGTGAGCTCCTCTCAAATAGAAAAACTAAAAATTTCTTCCATTTCGAAGTATCTTTGACTTACTTGGCCACGGGCTTGGGGTTTTTGTGTTGGCTCAACTTTTGATATGTGGCTTTTTCCATGCTTACAGGCCAAAACCTCTGAAGCATAAATGTTCTATTTTGACATGCCATAGTAGTTCTTATTGCACTTTTCTTTAATTATTAAAGAAAACTACAACATTGTACATCTACTTTCCATTTCTGTCATTGAGGCTGCTATGGTGAATGCTCTTTCTTGACATGAGGTGACTGCCAACAACGTATCTATTTTATGCTAGTAATATGCATTTTCCTTTGCTTACTGTTGATCTCAAGCCTGAAAGTCACTGTAATTTGCATTATTATGAGACTTGTTTATAAATTTCCCTTCCTCATTATGAATCACTCGTAACTTTGAAAAAGACACCTCTCATAAAAGAGGCAACAACCTTCGGGGTTCTGTAACCACTGACATATAACCGCGATATGCATTCAATTGCTTGTGACTTCTGTTACATACTATTTCAAAGTATTATCCTTTTACATGCTTGACATTGCTGTTAATATTTCTACTTGTGCACTATCATCTGATTTTCTCCATTGTCATGCCTCTTGTATCAGATCTCTGTAGACTTACCAAAAAGGTACTATCATTGAGTACTTACCGCCTTCTTGAACAACGACTGATGAAGAATGCAGTGTCATACAATATGACTTTTATCCTTATATCTTTGAGACCTCATCCATCCCCTATGTGACACCTCACTTTATTTTAAAAAAAAAACTAAATGAGCTCAATGCTCCCATGTGATTTCATTTCGAAACATTGGATCATGTCACAATGTTGAAACAAGGACTGTGAACATTGTGCTTTCATTTTATTTCCATAATGATGTTGTCTTTGAAATGATATACTCCATGTATGAACCATTTAATTGTTATTTTATCCTTACATGATCTTTTGTGCTATTATATATTGCTCCAATATGTAAATCAACATCACGTATGATAATCTAGGAGTATGTATGCTCATTGTGGAGACACTATCAGATTGTAATGTGGTTGTCCAATGGTTTCTTTTGCATTGCATGAGTTAGTCTCTTTGTACCATCTACACATGTGGATCTTAGTTATTATAACCCCGATATGAAGCTTTTCATGGATCTGTACTTTGTATTTTAAGCTTTATGGTTGGAATCATTTTGCTACTGTCACTAGCATTGGCACTTAATGATGTTCATAGTTTTTGTCATTACTATTGATTGTGAATATTGACATTGTATTAATACAAAGCATGAATTTTCCTCTATATGTATTTTGGCTGCCATCTGTAGGATTGATAGCGTATAACTGCTCTTTTATTGTTAATGAGTTGGGATCAACCCTTCTGGGAGCCACATTTTGCACCACTCATAACAATATATGTTGGTTTAAATGATGATTATACCTATACCTGCACACTAAACAAACGTATTAGCAAAATAAATGAAGCTGAAAGCTTCCATTAAACTTTGTGCCTCTTGATCATGTTATTTTCATTTTGTTCAAATCATCTAATGAATGCCTAATTGAATGTGTAGCACATCTCTATTGGTAATGTAGGCATAAGGAAGGACTTGATTATTCATTGCTCTAACAACACTTTTCAACAATTTTGCAGGAAACCTATGGAGCTTGAAGCTGAACAATCTGGAGACAACTGAAGACTTCAAATGTGACAACGATTCGTCATTCCAGGAAATGATGAATCACTTTCTCTCTTATACCTATATTCTCTTCAGTTGTGTTGTGCACATTTCCTTTTTGTATTCATTATTTGATTTATAAAAATCAAATTGGCTACTCCCCGGCTTGTGTGGGACCTCAGTTTTTCCAATATGAATAAAACAAAATTATTTTATGCAAATTTATGAGTTCCTTTGTTACAAAAATTTGCATAATAACACTTGAAACTCACAAGTAATATAATTCTGGAAGTTAATGAACACTTAAGTAGAAATTTTTGTACCTTCCTATGATGAATGCAATTCAGCTCCACCTGTTTTGAGATGTAGCAAAAAATAGGCAACAATTTGGTGACCTTTGTGGAGTGTTTTCTTGCTAAACACTATAGACCAGTTGCCTCATATATCCATTGGGCATGAAGTCAATCTTTGCTCTTCAGACTTCTAAAAATCTTGTAACTCAGCTTCAAACCAAACAAACTTAAAGAAACTACTGCAACTCTGTTGAAGACAAAATCTGTGGCACAAATGTGCAACAACTGCACCTTATTGAAAGCAAAACAATACTGGAATGAAAATGTGCCACGAGGAACTTATTGAAAGCATAACTGAAACTCTACCCTACCCTACACTAGCCAAACAATGTTAGTGCTCAGACATGACCATTTACTGGTTGTGAGAAATAGCTGCCCTTCCTTAAAAATAAAGGATGCTTCAAATCATTAAGATCAATCAAAAAGAGATATGTAAATGATAAACATTTGATTAACTGTGACAGAAAAGTCTGAAACATCTCAAAAGGCATTCCTTCCTCATTTGATTGACTACCAAAGATGTTATTTTGAGGCATATAGCTGGGATTAACTTGCTTCTCTGCAGTTGCAATCACAAGCTTTGGAAGAATCATGACTTGCAATTTTGTAGACTCTTCATATGATAAATATCTGATCGGACACCCTTTTGAGAGCATAAAACTTGGCCTCTCACTACTGCCTTCATGTTTATAAACTGTTGGCACTCCATCTTGCTAATTAGATAGCTCCACTTGCAGTGTAAAATTTTCCTCCTTCCTTCTTGTTACCTCAATTTCAATCTGATCTGAAAGAGATGCTAATCTGTCATCAAGTAATGAAGGAATGATTACTTCTTTCACCTAAAAAGGTTGATCATATACTGTTGGTTCACATGGCATCAAATTGTCATCAATGTTAGAGAAAAAATCTTCTATGATATTTAGGAAAATACTCTCATTTGATTCATAATCATGAATTGGATTCATATGAGTCTCATCACCCTACTGCTCAAAGGTAGTAATTGATGTTAGTAAGTATGTGTTGTCTTCATTCTCATCAAAAAATTAGGTAATTCCTCAAAAAAATTAGCTAAATCCTGAGATTCAACCTCTATTTCCTTGTTTAAAACATGTTCAACCTGATCTCGTTTGTCATCTAAGTTTAAAACAAAGGACTCAAGATCATTCCAAAATGTGGCTTCTTCACAATCATCATTTGCATTACGTTCTGGAATTAGATGAGCAACTTCCAACTTGTCACATTTGTTGACCTCAACCAACAATTCATCACATTGTTTGACATCTTATTGCTCAATAAAGGAAGGTAATTCATTAGATAAGAACATGAAATCATCACCTTTCATACCTTTTTCAAGCTCCTCAACCTATTGTCCTGATTGATTGTGTTTGTTCATCTCCTGCTACAAGTCTGCTTTGCCATCTTGTTCGTCAGGTATAAGCATATCAATATCAAAAACTTATGCCTGCTTCTCTTTAAAAACCTTTTCCTCTCCTGCATCATTTACCTACAACTGATCATGCTCATCGAACCAATTATTTTGACAAGCAATTGATTCTCCTTGGAACAAAGAAATGGTATTAGGACATGCATACACATGTTGGATCCCTTGAATAAGAACAGGTGACTATTCATGAAGATTCATAGCTTGATTTGTTACATGTTCTTGACTTTGCAATAGAAGAGGATCTTTGAAACTTGGAATGGGAGCCTCTTGAACTAGATTTGGCATTTTGAAGTCAGAATGCTTGGTCCAAGAAGGCCGCCATGGCTGTTTAGTACCTTGATGATTTGGTTCAGGCTCTTGATATGATTGAAAATGAGGGTTCATGGGCTCCTGTAGGGATTGAGCTATTGAAGTAGAGGGAACTTGAGGAATTTCTTGAATTTCTTGAAGGAAAATAGGCTCTTCATGTGGTTGGTCTTCAGGATTAACAAATTCAGGTTGTACCAGCATAGGCTCTTGTATTAGTAAAACAACTCTAAAACTTGGAACCTTGATTTTAAAAGGGTTAAGAGACTCACTTTGCTTGAAACTTGGAAACTTAAAATTACAAACCTCCTCCTAAATAGGTTGATGTGGAATAGAAGGAGCTACTTGGACCTCATGCCTCTGTGTTTGAGCAAGCAAAAGCTTCATCTGCTCCTCTCTTGCTGCTAACTCCCTTTTGAGCTTTTCTTCAAACTATCTTCTTTGTGTCTCCAATTCCTGCTCATGAAGGTAGGCCTGATAATGTAATTCCTGTTGTTGCATATCAATCTCCTGTTGCCTCCTAAACTCTTCTATTTGCTTTGTGATTTATGATAGTATGTCCATGTTATTCATGTTGTTCTTCATATCATCAACCTCTTGGAGCTGATTGTGGACATCTGAATGTTGATTTGAAAGCTGAGCAGAAAAGGTGGAAGGTAAGCATGTTGAGCATGCCGATAGGCTATTGTTTCATGGTTGTTTGGGATAAAACCAGTAGCATGATTGGCCTGATATGGCTGATAGGGTGATTGGTTGACATGATTTAAATGAAATAGAAGTGGGTATACATGCTGACTATGAAAACCCAACATATTTATTCATATAATTAGTTGGAAATTAGAAATAAAGCTTGTGTTTGAAACATACTAGCACTGGGTCTTATTGAAACCATCAAATATGCTCAGAGTCGCCAGGTATAAATTTGTACCTTTGAAAGGAAAAAATATGCTGTTGTATATACCAGGACAACAACTTGAAAACTTTGAATTTCTTCTTTGAAAATCACTTCAGAGTCCCATCGGGCATGCCAAAAACTGTTGTCAAACAAATTGCACCCGAATGCTTGAATAATTAAATTTAGCAATTTGTTGAAATATTGGATCAAACTCAGGTTGTGGGTGACCTATAATGAGATTGAACCTCTGGATTCTAGGCCGGCTTCCTATATGATTCTTAAATTAATAATTGGTAACTTGTTGGAAAAGGGATAGAAGTATGTAAAAATGCACAAAAAACTGTAAATTAAAGGTGATGCACCTGATTGGAAATCTAATTGCAACCTAACTCACAAATAATCACTCAACACTTTAATTCGCACAACCTGATTTGATAGCTCAATCACTTGAATGCTTTAAATAGAGGCTTTGATTTAATGCAATATTGAGGGAAAACAAGATTTTCATGACTAAATTGATTAATCAATTACATGCACAGTGTATAACCAGTGAACTTAAACCAAATTGCACACAGATATTTGAAAAAGTCAAAAAAATCAAAGGTTTCAAAACTGAAAACACAGTAATTTTTCAATCAAATTCCTCACAATAACGATGCCTGAAATCTAGAAGGCAAACTCGAAAATACTAAAAATTAAAAGGAATCCTTTGAAAATCACAAACTAATGAACTTGTAAAATGTTATTGTATTAATTTGAGACTGAAAGCTGAGTTACATGGCAATTCACTTTGCAAAATGCAAAGGCTGAATAACAAGAACTAGTGAAAAATGACTAAGTCATTTCACTTTATACAATAAGCCTCTCAAAAGTATAAAAATGAAACTAGAAATCAATCTTGAGTGCCAAATTGATAACTCCAAAGTGAAAACTGAGTATAAGCAAAAAAACTTGTGAAAAGAGGGCCCACCAATGTCATAACTGAGCTTCAATGACTCAGAACTCTATGTCATAATGTATATAATTGAACTGCAACTCGAACTGGCTCTAGAATGCATGAAGGTGGCATTGAAAATGATCTGAAAGTGAAAATATCCTCATCAAATGCCTCTCACGAGCAAAAGAGAAAATGCATGAAACAAGACCTCATAAATGATGATAACTGAATCCCATGTGCTGCAAACTCCAACTCATGTCATGCATGATCAAAATATCTTTAAAACTGATGTGAAACTAAAAAAAAACTCCACCATCTGCTGCATTTCGCATGATTGGATCTTTGCTTCACTTTACTTGTATTCCTCACATGTTTTGATAAAAAGGACTGCGTGATTAAATATTAAAGATAATCCAAATGATTATTTTAATATTTAATATATAGTGACTCTTCCTTTTACATTACATGCATAACATTTTTAAATATTAAGGTAATTCACCTTTAATATTTAATAAAAATGGTTGATTTTTATCAAAATCATGCAAGATAATATAAGTAAAGTGCACCTTTACCTCAAAATTAAATGATGAATTAAGACATAAATCTCAACCTTACCCATAAACTCACGGCTCCTCTAAGATGATTAAGTTTATTGACTTGAAAGTCATAAACCACAGGCACTAATAATTCACAATGATTTTCAGAAAAATAAAGGTCAAAAATATTAATGATGTGAATCAAAATATAGTAAAAGCTCTGGGAACCCTAATCACCACTCATTCTTTACTTGTCTTTTTGGAGAAACTTCAGCTGGCCACCATTAGGGTTTGAGCTTGATTTTTTTTTTACTCTTTCCTGTCAATTTTTGAGAGATTTCTTTTTGAAGACTCCTTCAAGGAATTATATGGTAAGTTTTCCTCAAGCAGAAAATCCTTTGTATTCTCCATTTTGAAACATTTTCTAAGAAGTTTTGACCTCCATGGCTGCGGCTACTGTTGACTTTCTGATGCATTTTCTCATGTATTTCCTCACTGTCTTTGGCCGCCATTGATGATATTCAAGTGTCTTAATGCCATGGGTATCCCAGTATACTTCTCTACAGATTTTGAAGAATCTTCTGGACACCATAACCTAAGTAAGTCTTGAACTATTTGTGACTTGCATTCCTATTTCCTTGTGAAAAGGCTCGATTTTGAGCTAATTTAAATGATTAATAAAGAATATTTCATTTCTCCATGCTTTTATGAAGGAAATAAAAGAATCTTTGCTTCATGGAGGCCGCGACTTCTTAACATTATGGGTTATTCGAGGGCTTCTCTATTGCTGGTCGAGATTTTAAAAACCCTAGGTTGTGACTTCTATTTTGTCTTTCTCCCCTATTATATGAGCTCAAATAGAGATCCTTCCTTGGCGCAACATGATTTCCATTTGTTCCCATCATGTTGTTTGGAGATTTTCTGAAACTCCCATCCATCATGCTTTTTCCTTATTGAAATTTTAGAGAGAAATTTCTCTATGGTTTCTAAGAGACTTCTAAGGAATTTTTCAAGAAAATGAAAGGTGAGCTCCTCTCAAATAGAAAAACTAAAAATTTCATCCATTTCGAAGTATCTTTGACTTACTTGGCCACAGGCTTGGGGTTTTTGTGTTGGCTCGACTTTTGATATGTGGCTTTTTCCATGCTTACAGGCCAAAACCTTTGAAGCATAAATGTTTTATTTTGACATGCCATAGTAGTTCTTATTGCACTTTTCTTTAATTATTAAAGAAAACTACAACATTGTACATCTACTTTCCATTTTTTTCATTGAGGTTGCTATGGTGAATTCCCTTTATTGACATGAGGTGACTGCCAACAACATATTTATTTTATGCTAGTAATATGCATTTTCCTTTGCTTAATGTTGATCTCAAGCCTGAAAGTCACTGTAATTTGCATTATTATGAGACTTTTTATAAAGTTCCCTTCCTCATTATGAATCACTCATAACTTTGAAAAAGACAACTATTATAAAAGAGGCAGCAATCTTCAAGGTTTTGTAACCACTGACATATAACTGCGATATGCATTCAATTGCTTGTGACTTCTATTACATACTATTTCAAAGTATTATCCTTTTACTTGCTTGACATTACTATTAATATTTCTACTTGTGCACTATCATCTAATTCTCTCCATTGTGATGCCTCTTGTATCAGATCTTTGTAGACTTTCCAACAAGGTACTATCATTGAGCACTTACTGCCTTCTTGAACAACGACTGATGAAGAATGTAGTGTCATACAATATGACTTTGATCCTTATATCTTTGAGACCTCATCCATCACCTATGTGACACTTCACTTTCTTTTTTAAAAGTAACTAAATGAGCTCAATGCTCCCATGTGATTTCATTTCAAAACATTGGATCATGTCACAATGTTGAAACGGGGACTGTGAACGTTGTGCTTTCACTTTATTTCCATAATGATGTTGTCTTTGAAATGATGTACTCCATGTATGAACCATTTAATTGTTATTTTATCCTTACATGAGCTTTTTTGTTGTTATATATTGCTCCAATATGTAAATCAGCATCACTTATGATAATCTAGGAGTATGAATGCTCATTGTGGAGACAATGGTAGAATGTAATGTGGTTGTTCAACTGTTTCTTCTGCATTGCATGAGTTAGTCTCTTTGTACCATCTACACATGTGGATCTTAGTTATTATAACCACAGTATGAAGCTTTTCATGGATTTGTACTTTGTATTTTAAGCTTTATGGCTAGAATCCTTTTGCTACTGTCACTAGCATTGGCACTTAACGATGTTCATGGTTTATGTCATTGTTGTTGATTATGAATATTGACATTGTATTAATACAAAAGCATGACTATTCCTCTGTATGTATTTTGGCTGCCATCTGTAGGATTGATAGCGTATAACTGCTCTTTTATTGTTAATGAGCTAGACTCAACCCTTATGGGAGCCACATTTTGTACCACTCATAACAATATATGTTGGTTTAAATGATGATTATACCTATACCTGCACACTAAGCAAACGTATTAGTAAAATAAATGAAGTTGAAAGCTTCCATTGGACTTTGTGCCTCTTGATCATGTTATTTTCATTTTGTTCAAATCATTTGATGAATGCCTAATTGAATGTGTAGCACATCTCTATCGGTAATGTAGGCATAAGGAAGGACTTGATTCTTCATTGCTCTAACAACACTTTTCAACAATATTGCAGGAAACCTATGGAGCTTGAAGCTGAACAATCTGGAGACAACTAAAGACTTCAAATGTGACAACGATTCATCATTCTAGGCAATGACGAATCACTTTCTCTCTTATACCTATATTCTCTTCAGTTGTGTTGTGCACATTTCCTTTTTTTATTCATTATTTGACTTATAAAAATCAAATTGGCTACTGTTGCAGCTTGTGCGGGACCTCAGTTTTTCCAATATGAATAAAACAACATTCTTTTATGCAAATTTATGAGTTCCTTTTTAACAAAAATTTGCATAACACTTAAAATTCACAAGTAATCAAATTATGGAACGTAATGAACACTTAATCAAAAAAATTTGTACCTTCCTGTGATGAATGCAATTTAGCTCCACCTGTTTTGAGCTGTAGCAAAAAATAGGTAACAATTATGTTGATGGAAGATGATCATGTTGTTGGGATAGAATTCCATGTCTCCCCAACATCCCTATGAAGGGTATTACCTTGGCGGTGTCGAAGGGATGGTGATTTATCGTCGAGACTTTGGATGATGTCCCCTCAATAACCTAATGTTGTGTATCTTCGTTGGTGGAACCTTGTGTCTTTGGCAAGACTTGGAGTGAAGTATCCTCGATGAGTCGATGGTTTTGGTTAATGGTGCCCACTATCTCGCTATGCCTTGGTGGGACCCAGTCTGTACCTTAGTGGGGGTGCATGGAATGGTTTGACGATGGTGTCATAGATGCCACTTGGGTAGTAAGGACCATGGTTAATGTTATAAGCAACGTCAGTGTGACTCTCCCATATCGGAGGAAGATACTAAGTCATCTCCTTGACATCCTAGTGGGAAGTAATAGAAAGTGAAGGGCTCATATTGAAGTGGCATTGATTGTTCAGAGATACACTGTCTTGTGTCTCTTTGACACTTCGTTGATTGAATGTCATGGCAAGATATATGCATATCGAGGTGACTGGAAAATTTTGGAGGGACATATTTTTGGTGAGGTAGTGAATATTGATGGTTAAACTGCTCTATGACCATTCGTTGTGGAATTTGTAACATTTGGCTTCCTAGAATGATTGGAAAACTGTATGCGAGTGCCATAGTGCATTGTACACAATTCTAACTGGATGGTGATCAGAGATTGATCGAGAGGTTGATCAAGGAAATGTTATACTGTTGAAATTAAGACTGTGAATTAACACCTGTGGAAGCAGAAGTTCTGCAACTTTGTATGTAATTATTTTATTGTAATACAAAGTGAATATTACTTGGTGTGTGGGTTTTTCTCCTATAAGGGTTTTCCCACATAAAATTGGTGTTCAATTCTATGTGTTTTTTAATTGCCTATTTTGTTGCTTATGAATGTGCTTCTTAAATGGAACTGTAATTGATAATTTGGATAAACTATCTGTATTACTCTTCTGGAAATTGGCATTAGGAAGGCATTTCTACACTTAGTTTTCCTTACAATTTTAACTTAATTAAAGGTCCCTAACCCTAATTCCCCACTTACATATTTAACCATATGATATTAACACTTAATTATCCCACAAAAAACCTCACACCTAACCCACACATTGAACCCTTAAAACATAACTAACCAAAAAATTTCACCTTATTACTTCTTGAGTCTACAAAGGTTAAATTTATTGCTTCTTACAAAAGTATCTAATTTGGTATGGATGTTTTCTCCCTTTTCTTATCGGTGCACTTAGTTTACTGTACAACACAATTAAGTACAATTAGACCATAAAAATAAATTGTATTAGTCATTGATCGAATCCTCATAACTTAAATTATGAGCCATTTACATAGCTAATTATTCATCAAAATATAATATGGCACAACAATAGATCTCATAATTTCAAGTCATATCCAATAATTTACATATGCATGCATCCTCATTAAATAGAATAATGATGGTAAAACACAAAGTAAAAATAAAATACAAGATTGTTGTCACACAATCACCTTATTTATCACCCATAATATATCTAACCATCTATTTAGGAAAAGTATATAACAAATTAAGGTTGTATTAATCACGTGGGGCATTACATCCCCCTACCCTTAGCTTAGACTTCCTCTTGCAAGTCATTAATGTCTATGAACATAACATCCTTGTATAGCAACACACATAAGTGAACATAACTTCCATATAGCAACACACATAAATCTATTAATTATACTTATTACTTTACTTTCTTGATGAAAGAATGAAAACATTAAACTAGAAGCACACATTAGAGAAATCTCTTTCATGAATTAAATATTCAAATAGTTAAAACAAAATTTCTCATAATAGAACATTTATCTGTTATACCCTCAATATAACAAATGCTAACAACCATTCATGTAGCTATAATTTATTAACAATGTAACCAATTTCAATTAAATTACATAAGAATATATCTAAACGAATTAACATTCTAAATGATACACCCCAAATTTTTTGAAAATATTTTTGTTCCAATGTATAAAGTATATCTTGTTGGGCCTCTATAATGTCTGATTAACTTAGTGCTATAGGTAGACACACAATTTAGAGGATGACTTCCTAACTGAACAATTCATCTTCTATGAGAGGCTTCATTTAATTATCAACTATGACTTTGTAATTTTTTGATAGTGTTGGCACTGCATGTGCATTCATGAATTCTACACGGCCTATATCAATGAGTATAGGTGATTTACACATGTACAAAAAATGATAAAAAATGAAAAAGGAAATGAAACGTTAACTAGAAAAATAGGGGAACTAACATTAACTATTGCTTGTGCTACGAGTACTTATCACTTAAGACTGTGACAACTAAATTCTAAGACTAAACTGCAACTAATCACTCCAGAAGTATGAAACAATATTTAAGCTATAGAATTTAATTAAACTATAGAATCATGAACTATACATGTATGTAATCAAAAACTATTTTAATTCAACAATGCATGAACTATTATAATAATAAAAAATAGAGTGGATAGAAGTACCTCAAGTGGCCCTCTCTTGAGTTGTTGCTTTCACAACAGATATCAACACTTACTACTTAATCAATAAATCCTAATGTTGAATTAACTCCTTTATTGCATGGAAACTCTAAACTCTGACAAAAATATAATCAAGATATTCCATTCAAAAATACATGTTCATTATTCAAGTGATAACAAGAAACTAACAATGATAAAAAAATAAAATTGGATAAGTAACTAGTAACTAGATTTGTTCCTCATAGCAGATCCCACTATATAGGTTTTGTGAGGAATCTTATTCATCCTAGGAATGAAAACAAAACCGTAATGTTTTTTTCCACTCTCCCTCGAGAATACAGAGATGACTTAGTCTTGTAACATAAAATCATAATTGAAAAAAAAGAAGACAAAATAAATTAGAGCGTTGCCCTAATGGTTAACCATAATTATAGAGACGCGTTTCATAGGAATGTCACGTCACAGGTTACTCCTACTTAGAACGGACTCCTCCTTCTTTCAATAATCTTATTTAGTGTTCTTGTAGTGACTCATGCTTGACCATTCAATGGCCACCTCCATTCTTCTTTGGAGCTTTTAGACTTTAGTCATTTTGGCTTCTCCCCTATAATTTCTTGTGGTCCTTATGTTGTAGGTTGGAAATCCTAATTGCTACAAGTTACAGTTCTTCTGGATGCAAGAGATTAGTTTCATTCTAAAGCACACACATCATTAATAACCATAAATTAAGCATAGAATCATACTAAATTTCAAGAACATTCATAGAGTCAAACATAGAAATGTCATCATATCATAATTGTATTACCACATACTAAAGTCTAGTTTAAGATGCATAAAAGGTATAAAAGATATATAAGTTTTAGGATATTTTGTGAACTTTGGCATATTGAAATGATAAAATACATAAACTTAATAAAGAAAACTAGTCATAAATTGAACCCATCATATCTCATGTAATATTACCTCCATATTATTTTCCACTATCATTCTCACATAGTTCACATGTATACTACATCACATTTATTTACAAATTTACCCATACATCACAATAGTTACATATGATTTACAACACAAGTCTCACATAATGGGGTTTACGAGGATGGACATGCATAGATACCATAAACATAAGGAAACATGGTCTCAGGGCCCCTTCTATAAGGACCCCTCCATACATTTTTTTATACCTTACTTTTGTTTGTGTAAAGGGGTTAGCCTCTGAAAGGTAGATACTCATAAATAACTCATACAAAATTAGGGGATAATGAATTATGACCATCCCATACCGGTCCCATTTACAACCCCCATCATCGCAATAAAATTCCCTAGTGCATCTACTCCCCTATACATACTGGCAGGGATCCCTCCAAGATATGGCAATTTATAGATGTCACATAACAACACTTATGCCAAAAATTAAAAACATGAAAAATGCCCCAAAGAAAATTTATCAATGTACAATTTTAACCCCCAAATTCAAATAAAAGTCTCATAAAAAAAAGTTAAAATATAACTAAAATCAAAAGAAGCATCAATGCAACAATTTTAGTTAAACCCAAAATTAAACAAGCCTCTCAGGAAAAGAGACCATTACAAATCTCAAATCACTAACTAGCACAAGAAATTTTTAAAAAAGTTTAACACCGTTGAACATAAAATATAAATATAAATAAATTATACTTACAATAAATTGCATATTACATCCACTATGTGACTTATCTAAGCCACCCGAGGGGAGGAGGGGAATGGTGGTCTCAAACCAAAAAATATAATAGCATGTTGTATCATGGTGGTCTCTAATCGCATATATATATGAAATATCATGATGCTCAATAATCTGTATCACTGAAGTATCCAATATCTATAATCATAAGTGGAATCAAAATCCCCATCACTATAGTTTGTAGAAATCCATCCTCTATGCATGGGTTATAAACATCAAGGAATAGGTTTGCACTATGAACCAAAAAGTATGGTTCTAATGTATGGGGGAGTATATTAGGGACAATGTCAAAGTGGAAACATAGGGCTCCCATTGAAGGTCACCTTCTCTCTTAACCCCTATTTACACTAGCAAGCTCTCAATCTCGTAGGGGAGCATAAGTTAGGGGTACACATTCAACATAAGAACAGGATTTTACACAAGGGAAGACCTCACATTTCATTTAATAGGCATACATACACTAATAACATGTTTCATTATTTCCACAACTAGCTAGCTTATACACAAGATAATCACAAAGGGTACACATAAGGATCATGCTTGACATCCACCAACCCTTATCCCAAGTTGGATACCTTGTATCACATACTTGGGGCACAACACATTTACAAGTTTCACTTGACATTTCACAACACAATACACTTTATGTAGTTCACCACACCATAGCACAAATATCATTACACCCACACATACTTTGTTTACTTTACACAATGTTCACTCTGTTTATCCATTTTGTTAGCATCTATTCATTTGCATAAATAAAATAATTTGCTAGATAATACACAACTGTAGCATAGGTATTACTCCAATTTCATAAATTTGGCAATACATGGTACATCATACTCTTTATCTTATTAATTGGTACTCAATATTACACATTTGGTCAAAGTCAAATCTTTATGTTTATCCATAGCTTTATTTCTTCTTTCATTTAGCTAGATTTGTTACATTCACTAATATATTTGCATTGGATAAATTCCACTATAAGTTTTCACAAGATGCTAAGAAGGTTTTCTACTATTTAAGGAATATTTTCAACCCCTTTTTGTTTTGAAACATTACAATATAGGAAAAGAAAGCACACTTAATGTATGAGGCACATAATAAATCGAGTAATAATAACTCTCACAACTAATATTTATTTACAAAATTTATATTTTAAATCTAGAGTTGAATCGCCTAATCATATGTTTTAATCAATTCTGAAAGTAGTTTATAGGTCACACTATAATTTTTGTTTTCTCTAGTTTCATTTATTTGTTTAGTTTCCACTATTACTCAAAAATAGGATGTATGTAGAGCCCTAATAATTCCCATGTTTCAACCATATTTCCTATCCTCTTTCTATCATGACTAAGGTTTGACTATGTTTCCCACACATACTATGTACCTTTTCAAGAAGTTCTAACTTGCAGGTCACATTTCATGAGATTCTTTTTGCAAGAATGAGTAGTTGGTGTTTTCATTGATGTCAACAAACTTATGTTTGTGTTGCCATTAATGTCAACTGGTGATGCTTTGATTAGTTGTATTATGTTGTCATTAGTAAGTGTTACT
Organism: Sequoia sempervirens; assembly: GCA_007258455.2. Lineage (NCBI taxonomy): Eukaryota > Viridiplantae > Streptophyta > Pinopsida > Cupressales > Cupressaceae > Sequoia > Sequoia sempervirens. The sequence continues at coordinate 53,651 of VDFB02143636.1, read as the reverse complement.
TGTGTCAACCTCTAGTGTTGCTTTGATAAAATTCTATTGGTGGATGATGTTGGTTTAGTGATGATGAGGAAGTATTGATGATGATGAGCATGTGTCCCTAATGCTTGGTTTCTGAGTGCTTTTAAGAAAAATTGAATAAAAGAGGAAATTGTGTGTTACAGAGGTGTTCTGGTATATAGAGTCATGTTGTGGTTTTGCTTCACATTTCTTCTATGTTGAAGATATGCTTGTGTGGTTTTGATATATTGGTCAAAGGTGTTCAAAGGTTCTATATCCAGAATTTCTTGGTTTGGATTGTTTTGCAAAGAGAGTTGTGTTCACTATTGTGTGAACTGTATGTTACAGTGGTGTCTGGGAGAAATTATTTTTCTCCACATTTCTCCATAGATTGATTTATGGTCTTGCAATTTTGGAAGTGTGCTAATAATTATCATATCTACCTACATTCAAATTTTTTTGTGGTTTTATTATTTGGAAGTTGGTTTCTTGAGTTACAGAGTATGGAAGGTTGTATGTGTGTACTTGGTGTGTACATTCTTCAAGTGAAAATTGTTGTGAAGGAATTTATTGGATTTCAGGGTGCTTGTGGAATATTCTAGATTATTTTCAAGTATTGTGTGTGGTCCACGAGTCGTCTCTGGATTTGAGGAAGCATGTACTTTAATGTTAATGATGTTTACACTAGTTCAATTGACCTTGGGCGTTTACACTAATTGCAGATTTTCTTCTATGATTGTGGAAGTGTGGTGTGGTGTATATGAATGGATTTAGGTCCAAGATAAGATGTCGTGTGGTCCGCCTTCATTTTTTTCCACTATGGGAATATTTTGGTGCCAACCTAATTTGAATTTGCATGGTTGAGGTGCATAGATGACCTTGGAGAATGTTTTCAAGGTTGAAGATGGTAAAAATAAGTGTTGAGTTGATGGAGGATTTATGTTGTGATGTGGGTGACGTGAATTGAAAATTTGTGAAGTGTGAATTTGTGAATTGTAGTGTGAGCTTAATGAGTTATACCACTAGAAGTAGTGAGCAAAAGGAGTCTACAATCTTCAGAGAAGGATGCAAATGTGTTGGTGATGTTGTGATGGATTTTTCTGTTGTATTGAGATGGATTTATCACTGTAACATTCTTCTTTCTTATTTTCTATAATTGGCAATGAGCCATTGGAAGTGAGCCTATTGTATTCAGTGTTGTAATTACTTTATATTTTGAGCTAATCCTCACCGTGGTTTTTCCCTTCTTGGATTTTCCACATAAATCTAATGTTCTATTATGCATGGTGTTGATGTGTTTCAGTTTCAATTATTTTCTTTCATGCTTATTAAATTTAACAAATTAAGGATTAATTAACATCTGAATGTTTATGAGGGCTTTGGATATTTTAATGTACAACTAATTCACCACCCCATCAGTTGTCTTGTATGCATAATTGGTATCAGAGCAGAGTAAAGTTGAACCCAAAACAATGATTGAAGCATGCAAGGATGAGTATTAGATCAAGGCTATGGAAGAAGAACTAATGTAGATTGAGAAGAATAAAACTTGGGAACTTGTCCCAAGACCAACAAACAAGAATGTGATTGGAACTAAGTGGGTATTCCAAAACAAACTGAATGAGAGTGGAGATGTGGTAAGAAATAAGGAAAGGCTTGTGTGTAAAGGTTACTCACAAGTAGAAAGAATAGAATTTGAGGAAAAAATTTCTCCAGTAGCAAGAATGGAAGCTATCAGGATGTTTTTGGATTTTGCAACACATAAGGACTTTAAAGTTTATCAGATGGATGTGAATTCTTCTTTCTTGAATGGAGAATTGGAAGAATAAGTATATATAGAACAACAAAAAGGATTTCAGTTATTAGATAAATTGGATATGGTCTACAAATTAAAAAAGGCATTATATGGGTTGAAGCAAGATCCCAGAGCTTGATATGCAAGGTTGGATATGTAATTATTACAACAATGATTCAATAAAGGTACCACAGATAGTAATCTTTACTTCAAAGTTGAAAAAGATCAAATCTTGATTGTTGTATATTTTGATGACATATTTTTTGGAGGAAATCAAAGTTGTGTAAGATATTTGTAGAAGAGATGCATAAAGAGTTTGAGATGTTTATGTTTAGGGAGATGAAATTTTTCCTTTAGCTACAAATCAATAAGACAGATAAAGGTATTTTCATTTCACAATCAAAGTATGTCAAGGAAATGTTAAAGAAGTTTGGAATGGAAGATTCTAAACTAGTATGTACCCCTATGGTTACTAGTTACAAGCTGAGAAAGAATGATGAATCTCCTAAGGTTCATTAGAGCAAGTATATATCAATGATTGAATGACTGCTATATCTAATTGCTACTAGACCGAATATCATGCATGCAATATATCTTGTGGCTAGAGATATTGAATTTATTCTAAGTGCCTACACAGATGTAGATTGGGTTGATTGAGTAGATGACCAGAAAAGTACAAGTGGTGGTAATTCTTTCTTGGATGCAAATTAGTGAAATGGATAAGAAAGAAACAAGATTCAATGTCTTTATTTGTTGTAGAGGCAAAGTACATTGTAGCAACATCTTGCTACACATAAAGTGTCGTGGATGAGCCAAAACTTGAAGGATATTAGAGTAATATATGATGAATCAATTTCTATTTCTATGATAATACAAGTGTTATCAATATTTCAAAGAATCTAATAATACATTCAAGGAAAAAGCATATTTCAATTCGGTATCACTTTTTAAGAGAGAAGTTTGTAGAGATTGAAGTGAAGCTTGAATATGTGCCTACAAAGGATCGATTTGTTGATATATTTACTAAGGATATTCCTAAGGATACTTTTGAGTATCTCTGGGAGAAGTTGGGGGTTATTGCCCCTCCTTTGAACTAGATGCATAAGGAGATGCATCAGTCCAATGGATCTCAAGATTCATTCTTTAGTCTAGAATGATGTTGGTGGCTACCTCTCAGGGGGAGTAGGTATCGACATTATTGATTGTTGCAGCCAGGAGGAGTGAGAGTTGTCATTGTGTAGTAGTTGATGATTGATGTAGCTTGGTGTGCTCCGAAGGGGGAGTATGCAAAGCAATAAAAGAAAGGAAGGTTCAGAGTAGTGATGAATGGTATGATTAATGTCAAAGGGTGAGAATGAGTAATACAAATATTTTTTCCCTTTTCCATTAATGTCAAAGGGGGAGAGAGTCATGTGAAAAAATACAAGCTACAAAGAGGGAGAGAACAATATGAAAAATAAAAGAGTTAGTTATCGAAGGGAGAGAGTAATGAGCTAGTTGTGTAAGGGGGAGAAAGTAAAATAAAAGAGAAGATGATTTGGTGTGAAAATTATTGATGATCAGAGTTGTTTTTTTCTTCTTGATGGTTTTTCACATCATGTGTTGCCATCAATGACAAAGGGGGAGATTGTTGCAAGTATGTGTAGTTGGTGTTGTCATTGATGTCAACAAGCTTATGTGTTGTCAATAGTATAAGAAGGATTTGGTTGCAAGGATGTGCAGTTGGTGTTGAGTTGATGTTATCTTCGATGATGCTTTGATTAGTTACATTATGTTGTCATTAGTAAGCTATTGGTGTCAACCTCTAGTGTTGCTTTGATAATATTTTTTCTATGGATGCATGGTTGAGTTGCTATGATGTAGTTGGATTGGTGGTAATGAGGAATTATTGAAGATGTCAAGGATGTGTCTCTGGTGCTTGGTTTCCAAATACTTTTGAGAAATTTTGAATAAAAAAGAGGAAACAGTGTGTTGTATTGGTGTTATATGTTGTAGAGTAGTATTCTGGTTTTGCTCTGCATTTATTCTAGGTTGAAGATTTTCTTGTGTGGTTTGGATATGTTGATCATAGGTGTTCAGTGATGTTATATCCAAAATTTGGTTTGTTGGATCATTGTGTAGAGGAAGTTGTGTTCACCAGTATGTGAACTGTGTATTGTAGTAGTGTCTGGGAGAAATGTTTTTTCTCTAAATTTCTCTGCAAAATCATTTTAGGTCTTATAAATCTAGAAGTGTGCTTATAGTGCTTGAAACTTTCTTCAGTTGAAGTTGTTTGAGGTTTGGTGCTTCAAAATTCAATTTCTTGAGTTGTAGTGTATGGCAGAGTTGTTTAAGTGTAGTGGGTGTGTACATTCTTTAAGTGAAATTTGTTGCAAAGGGATTTGTTGGATTTCAGGGTGTTTGTGGAATATTCTAAATCATGTTAAGGAATGGTGTGTAGTCCATGAGTCATATTTGGATTTGAGGAAGTGTGTACTTAAGTGTTAAGGTGTTAACACTGGTTCAACTAATCTTGGGTGTTTACACTAATTGTGAAGTTGCTTTGGTGTTTGTGGAAGCATGGCATGATGTGTATGAGTGGATTTAGGTCCTAACTAAGGTGTGTTGTTGTCCTTCTTTATTCCTTTCCATTGCAATAATGTTTTGGTGCCCATCTAATTTGAATTTGCATGGTTGAGGTGCATAGCCGACCTTGGAGAATATTTTCAAGGTTGAAGATGGTATAAATAAGTGTATATTTTTTAAGGGATGATAAGATAGATGTGAGAGATGTAAATAATATGAAGTGTAGATTTTTAGGGTGCAAATTTGTGAAGTGCAGTGTGAGATTCCATGTGTTAAACTACTACATGCAGTGAGCAGAAGGTGTCTAGAGTCTTTAGTAAGACTGCAAAGGTGTTGGTGATGTTGTGGTGGACCTCTTTGTTTCATTAAGATGGATTTCTCTTTGTAACATTCTTCTCTATCTTATTTTCTATTCTAGCAGTGAGTCTTTCTTTCTTCTGGGTAGTGAGCCCTCCAACAATGAGCCCTTTGTAATCAGTGTTGATATTGCTTTATATTGTGAGTTAATCCTCACCATGGTTTTCCCTTTCTTGGGTTTTCCATGTAAATCTGGTGTTTCATTGTGTATGGTGTTTCTTTGATTCTATTTTTGTTATCTAATTTCATGATAAATCATTATAACATATTAAAGGTTAATTGAATTGATAAATCATTATAACATATTCTAGAATTCAATTTCTTGAGTTGTAGTGTATGGCAGAGTTGTTTAAGTGTAGTGGGTGTGTACATTCTTTAAGTGAAATTTGTTGCAAAGGGGTTTGTTGGATTTCAGGGTGTTTGTGGAATATTCTAAATCATGTTCAAGAATGGTGTGTGGTCCGTGAGTCATATTTGGATTTGAGGAAGTGTGTACTTAAGTGTTAAGGTGTTAACACTGGTTCAACTAATCTTGGGTGTTTACACTAATTGTGAAGTTGCTTTGGTGTTTGTGGAAGCATGGCATGATGTGTATGAGTGGATTTAGGTCCTAACTAAGGTGTGTTGTTGTCCTCCTTTATTCCTTTCCATCGCAAGAATGTTTTGGTGCCCATCTAATTTGAATTTGCATGGTTGAGGTGCATAGCTGACCTTGGAGAATATTTTCAGGGTTGAAGATGGTATAAATAAGTGTAGATTTTTTAAGGGATGATAAGATAGATGTGAGAGATGTAAATAATATGAATTGTAGAGTTTTAGGGTGCAAATTTGTGAAGTGCAGTGTGAGATTCCATGTGTTAAACTACTGCATGCGGTGAGCAGAAGGTGTCTAGAGTCTTTAGTAAGACTGCAAAGGTGTTGGTGATGTTGTGGTGGACCTCTTTGTTGCATTAAGATGGATTTCTCTTTGTAACATTCTTCTCTATCTTCTTTTCTATTCTAGCAGTAAGTCTTTCTTTCTTCTGGGTAGTGAGCCCTCCAACAGTGAGCCCTTTGTAATCAGTGTTGATATTGCTTTATATTGTGAGTTAATCCTCACCATGGTTTTCCCCTTCTTGGGTTTTCCATGTAAATCCGATGTTTCATTGTGTATGGTGTTTCTTTGATTCTATTTTTGTTATCTACTTTCATGATAAATCATTATAACATATTAAAGGTTAATTGAATTGGTGTGGATCTAAATGTTTGTGAGGTTTTTGAAGTTTTAAGGTACAATTGATTCACCCCCCTCTCCCAATTGTCTTGTGCATTCAACAGTTTTTGGCCGAGTCAAACTTCAAAGATGGCATTTGTAATAGTTCCTATAAAATAGGAGGGTATAGTAGTGTAACTAAATTCAGTTAACAATTTGCCTAGGAAACTGGCGCTGCTTTCCTAAAAGACCAGTCTTCACAAGGAGTCATCTATAGTTCAGTCTAGTGATGCCTATAATTATGGATCTACATGTTGGGCACCCAGATTTTTGGTTGCATGTCTCTCATTTTTGGAGGGAATTCTAGTAGGGATAACATTAAGAACCCCCCCCCTTGACGAAGGTGTAAAATCCTGGTGAATCTTGTATATATACTTTGAGATAAAAATATTAATTTTATTGGAAAAAAAATTCATTTTTCGAGAAAAATAATAATCTCAATTGGCGAATCCTTTTAATCACTAAAAGTTTGTGGAAAATCTTGGCGAATTGCAATTTTTTTAATCCAATTAAATATTTTCATTGCAAATTAAAACCTTTTTTCAAACCAATGAAATATTTCCATTGGTGAATAAACCTATTTTCAAAACAGAAAAAATAATTTTGTTGGTGATTCAAATTTTTCTTCAAACCAAAAAAATATTTTCATTGGCGAACTAAAACTATTTTTAATTGAATAAAAAGAATTAGAAAATTAAACATAATCTCAAACTAATAAAAAAAATTCAGTGGCGAAACAAATTGGTATGCCAATAAAAAATTGTAGTGTGGTTGGCGAAAATATCAAATTTCGAGACAAATTTTCTGCACATTCAAATTCCTTCATAAAGTGTCCAGAATGGGGACAAGTGTCAACATATTTATTATGTCTGAAGCCATATGTTAGTGCAAAATAATATAACCTGGTCGATTCCACAAAAGGATATAAAAGTCATGGCAAATCCTAACCTGGGAATTGGACATTCTAGTAGGTGACTAACATCTTCTTATCGTCGTTCATTTACATTGTCAAACTAGGGAACATATAGTTGAAATGGAGTGGCACTGTATGTGCACTAAGAACTAGTTTCAGTCACAATTTACCAGAAATAAATGCTTGGAAGGAATTCTACTTATGCTGTAGGAATGTAATGTAAAGTCTTCTTAACTTAAGCATAACTTAATCAAAGTAGAAATCATGACAACTATTACTAAGAAACAAACTATGAATTTGCCTTATGTTGCAGGAACAAACACAGGGATGGATTCCCGATGCTGCAAGAACAATATAAGACTGAGTTTGCGCTGAAACCTTCAAGAATGAAATCTAACTTATAATCAACAGGAGATAAATAACTAACTACAGATATTCACTAAGTGGCCCCCCTTAGCAAGCATCAACCAGTTTATGCAAGAATTGAACTCAAAACTTCATCAACTTTTATTCATAAACTTGGAATCATATACATTGATTGTTCCGTTTGTAAGAAAACTAACACAAAAAACTGTTTCTCATTATAATACTAACTTTAACACACTTTGTTGCTCACTCACGTAGTAGGAACACTTATTTATATTAGAAAAGCAACTAACTACCTAACTCTAACAGAGAAAGACGTGGACATAAATGCATCCTGAAACTGAGGAACAGACTTCTCATAAATGAAGGCATATCTGTTCAACACGATTCAGAGAGAATTTAGTATTCCACTCTTCCTAGATTAATGATCATTTAGATTTCCTCCCAACAACTCGGTCAGAGAGTCTTTGTTGGAACAACTTCCTCGATGCCGTGCTAGAAATGGACTTTACTGTAGGGCCGAGATCTGTTGCACTTTGACTCGTTCATGCTTTCTTCAACAACCTGCGATGCACATGGTGACAAAAGTGAAAGAAAGCACACGTGGAAAATAACACGATACACATTCATTAATCACATACTAAATCCATTTCATTATCCAAAAATCATATGCATTATATTAGTCATTTGGGAGGTCAAATAGAGCAATTAATACAGACACATAGAGATGTTAAGCTACAAGAATATAGGAATGTGTTGCTACAAGATACTACCCAATTTTAGATAAAAAACCTTTAATCAAAAAGTTAAAACAACCATCATCAATAAAAGTAATGGTATTAAAAATACATCATAATATTCAAATTATGAGCATATTTCGAGCTCATCATTTTCCCCCTACTTATCCTAATGATGGTCCTCCAACATTAAGCTTTCTAGTTGTTTCTCTGAAATCAGTAGGAGTAGTGTGGCTCTGTAATGAAGTTCTGAATTTATAGTAGAAACCTCTGAAACTTTGCCATCTCTCATATCTGCGGGTTTATGCATCCTCATTAACATTTGTAGCCCAATAAGGGTAAAGTGGCGACATCAAAACTGGAGGTCAAAATGTTAATGGTAACCATAACTCAAACCTTCTCTAGAGACCGAGCTGCATATAATTCTTTGTCCTTCTAATGGCTTCCTTAAAGTTCAAAGGGCTATGAGGCTCAGATTTCCTCAGACCAACAGTCACTTTTTCCCATCTTGTTTCAATTCTAGAAGATGAAAGCTTCCAAAATAGATATGTTTGGTCTTTGAACTCATCATACACCTACTTCCTAATATCAAATATTTTCATTCTTTTTGTCTGATCATTGAATCCATACACAATAGTAAGACAAGTTCTCAGAATTGTGTGGGGAGCTGAGCTTTCAGGTCACAGTGGAATAGGTTCATTCCTTTCAGCCTCTTCATAAGCCTCTAATTGTCTTCCATAGTTAGTTTCATTGGCCGCCCAAAACATGAGTGACCTTAAATGAATGTCACCAATGTAGAGAAGTGGATTCTACTCTGTTTCAGAGGGAATTAGCAAACCATGCAAATAAAACTCACATAAAGAATTTTTCAGCCAACTGGGTGCTACTTGATATGCATTATAAAATTCCTTAGCTGTGTGAATGACAGGGTCTAAATTTCTTGAAATTATCATCAATTAGAACCAAAGAAATTTCTCTTTAAGGCATATAGCATATACCCTAGGTGGTGGCCTACATTCCATAATTTTACCAGTTATCTTCACCATTTCATCCATTTTCTCTTTCATTTCTTGAATTTCCTGTTTTTGTCTTTCAATTTCCCTTTTCAATTTCTTCTTTTCTTCTTCCCAAACACTTTGTTGAATTTCAGTTCTAGCTAAACGGCAAAAACTCAAAGTTTGAAATGTAACAGACTTCCATGTAGTCCTAAGATATTCCAAATATTTAATCAACAATGTCCTTTTATAAACAACCAATGCTCGACAAGTTTCAGGGGGTAATAGGGTTTCATTGGACACTTCATATTGTTCAATTTGTTCTTCCTCTTGCTGCAAGATGGACTCCTATTGCTGCTCAGGAGGAGATTTTGTTTCTTCTAAAACTTGCCTAACTGCTTCATCCAAGTCATCAAGACTTGGCATCCCCCTTTCATTACCACTACCATGTTGTGCTTCCTCAACTTCCACTATCTCAGTTTTCACTTCCCTAGGAATAACAGATGGACTTTGTGGAGCATTCTTAGGTACATTTTGAGAAACATCATAACTTAATTCTTTAGATTCCTCAGGAATTACCATAATTTTAGGTTGAACGGAGGTTGAGGTAACTTGACGTTGTTTCCTTGATGAAACCCTTTTTGGAAATGTTTCTAAAGTAATAGCTGCAAGACACACTTTCGTGGCTTTCCTCTTTCTAACCTACCTAGAGGATTTAGATTCAACAGGAGAAGATGATAGTGAAACTGCAGTGGCAACAGGCGTTGTTGCAGGAGAAACTACTATAGGGGAAGATGCTGACAGAAAGAGTGGAGTAGAATGTTTTCTCTTTTGAACATGAGGGTCATATTATGGGGTTTGTTCTACCCTAGATGACTCTCCTACCTTCGTTTTCCCTTTTTCTTTTCTACCAGTAGACCTGGTTTGTACTTGGGTAGAGGGCTCTGGTGTGGAGGCTACAAGACTAAGTGCTACAGGGGCAGATGATTCTTGCTCTACTTCCCTACTTGTAGATTCTACTCTCTTTTTCTTTTTATTGTGTTGTGCAGGGAGTGCTCTAGGAGGCTCTAGAGGTTGCAGACCCTTCTGGGCAACAAATTCTTGCCAAGAAAGGGGTGATACATCCCTTAGGGAATGCTCGATAAAGAATTTAATGAGGGCATGATGGGTGATAGAGTTGTCCCTACCCCTCTGGGTTTCATGGGCATAATGTTTCAAAAGGTTTAACAAAAAATTTGGAATATTGACAGCTAAATCGTGCCTCATATGACTCAATAGTTTAAAATGATAGGAATGCAAATAGGAAAAACTTCCCTCACAAGTCAAGCACCTGATTATGAAGGTGGAATATTCCGAGTATGGAGGAGGTAGTGACACCCGTTTGCATCCTTGTTTGGAAACTTCCAAGGGTCCATCTGTTGGTATTGTGAATTCTACCCTAGCAAAGATAGCATCTCTCCCTGAAGAAAAATTTTCTCCTACAGCCGGAAGCCCAGTTACTTTTGCAATCCACTCTTCTATAACAGCTACTGTCAAACCCCACACTGTAGCTTCTCCCTTTGAAAGAGTTCTCAAAAACTCACCTGCAGCTTCCTCATTATAGGAATCTATTCTTAGAAAATAATTTAGCCAACCACAATTGTTGAATGCCTAAACCACTTGAGGATTTTGCATCAAGGGTTCATGAGCTATAGGCTCATGTCTTACTAACTGGCCACCCATATTCACAAATTATCCCTACTGAGATTCCTGAAACTCAAACTTCTTCTAAAAATTTGAAAAATTTCTTCTGCCCTGCTTCTTTCTGCCCTACTGTCACTTTTCTTTACTTTTCCAAGAATGACACAAAGGATAATTGCATGAAATGATTGTTAAAAACTACTCAAATCAAGAAGTTAATTATTTTTTAGGATGAAAGCATGCAGTCATACTTGGTAAGTACAAGAAAATAAAAATGTCTTAACAATTGTGATAGTGGCATAAGAAAAATTTGAAATGGATTATCCTTGCCCCTTACTAAAAATTTGGCATGTGTCCACACATGTGTGAAAGGATAGGCGAAGAGCAGGAAATGATGACTGATATGTACATAGCAATTAATGAATAAATGAAATAAATAAACGATATGACAATAAAAGATATTGTGTACCTTATAATAAGTGCTCGTACATGCTGGGAAAGATCACAACTCAACATGAAATGATGGTTGGAATTGAAACCATAAATGAGGGCGGTACGGCAGGATGGATGACATGGATGGGTGATGTGGAAGAAGAGGAAATGAATGGTGGTGATGGATGAAAAATGGAGAAAGTGGCTTCCTTAAAAAGGAAACCTTTATTATGGGCATGCAACATAGAATTTAAAGAGATGGTGCAAGAGAAAGGTTGAATCCTTTTGTTGCAGGAAGATTAGTGGCCGCATCCGAAACAAACTGCTTCATAAATTCTTTTTTGGACATTGGCTTATGATACAACCTAAGACGGTATCCATTAACCAGTAGCTTGAATCAAACAGGATCTATTGTAGCTAACTAAACTGAACCATTATCAAACACATTTTATATTTCATAAGGACCAAGCCATTTTATGGTGAGTTTACCTTGATTTTCCTTATACGTGGAGTCATAGAGCAGGGCCCAATCACCAGTAGAGAATTGCTTAGTTCTAATATGGTGGTCATGCCTTTTTTTCTTTGCTATTGAATAGCTTTAGTATGCTGTAGGGCAGCTTTCCTTGTCTCATCCAATGCATTCAATTACAGGAGGCATTCTTTTTGGGCTTCTAAAATATCAATGTTAAGCTGGAGAGCAGTCCTTAAGGTCTTATGCTCAAACTCTATTGGCAATATGGCAATTTTTCTATAGAGTAACTCAAAAAGAGTGAACCTTGTAGTTGTTTTCCATGTCCTATAGGCCCAGACTACTTCAGGAAGGTGACTGCTCCAATCCTTCTTGTGTAATTGTACTGTCTTAGTAAGGATTGCCTCAATTTCTTTGTTGGTAACCTCTGCCTGACCATTGCCTTGAGGGTGATAGGGGCTAGACTTTTTGTGCCTGATCTTGTAATCATTCATCAATGCAATGATTAAGTTTGATGTAAACTAAGCTCCTTGATCAGTAACAAGTTCCCTTGCGACTCCAAACCGAGTAAAAATCTGCTCATATAGGAACTCAACAACTTTATTGTCATGGGCTTGTGTCATTACTTTCACTTCTACCCACTTGGTTACATAATTAGTGCAAACCAAAAAGTATGATTTCTCATTGGATGGAGGATCAATAGGCCCAAAAAAATCCATGGCCCACTTGTCAAAGGGACTGACTACCACTTGAGGATACAGGGGCATTTCATCAGACCTTGTTGGTCTCCCCATGCATTCACATCTGTTACATTTTCTGGTGTAGGCTGCAACATCATTGTGTAGTGTAAGCCAATAGTATCTCGTAGCAAGCACTTTCATAGATGTTCTCTTGGCTACAAAGTTCCCACCACATGGCTCATCATGACAGGCATGCAAAATATCATAGGTCTCATCTTCCCTAACACACCTTCTTATGACTTGGTCAGGTCCTGTGTAAAAGAAACAGTCTGCAATCTATGAAAAGTTAAAACTTTTCTCTACCAATAATTATCTTTCCTTTGGTGAGAAGTGGGATGGGATCTTGTTGGATGCTAAATAATTTGCAATATCTGCATACCATGGAGTTTGAGCAGCAATAGAAAATAGATGTCCATCAGAAAAATTATCATCAATTACCTTAGGGGTGGCTCGTGTAGTTGTTTGAAGTCTTGACAATAAATTAGCCACCACATTAGCTTGACCTGGTTTATCAATAACTATGATATCAAATTCCAACAACAATAGAAGCCATCTTGTGAATCTGCCAGATATGGTAGACTTATTCATGAGGTACCTTATTGTTGCATGATTTGTATAGACAAATATTTGGTAACCAGTGACATAATGTCAAAACTTGTTCAGAGCATACACAACTGCTAGCAATTCTTTCTCTATGACAGTATAGTTTAATTCAGGGCCTTGAAGGTTTTTTTTAATGAAATATATGGCACGCTCTATGAAATTCTCTTTCTGTCCTAAAACTACCCCTATGGCATAATCAGAAGCATTTGTGTGTATATGAAAGGGCAGACTCCACTTTGGTCCTTGAAGAATAAGTGTCTGAGTAAGTAAGTTCTTAAGTTGCAGGAAAGATTTGTCACAGACCTCAGTCCAGTTAAATTTAGAATCCTTAGTCAATAAGGCATATAATGGATTGGCTATTTTTCTGAAATCTTTGATAAATCTTCTATAATATCTAACATGTCCTAGGAAGCTTATAACATCCTTTTGTTTCATAGGTGTTTGCAAAGTTAGAATGACTTCAATTTTTGCAGGATCAACTTGAATTCCTACTTGAGAGATATGATGGCCTAAAATAATTCCCTCTTGCATCATCATAAAGTACTTCTTACTATTCAAAGAAAAAAAATTGCTCCTTACATATTTTCAACACTTTCTCCAAATTTGCTAATACTTCTTCATAAGTAACTTCATAAGTGGTGAAGTCATCCATGTAGATCTCCATAGAATCATGAGAAGTGTCACCAAAAATACTAATCACTGCCCTTTGAAATGTTGCAGGTGCATCACACAGTCCAAAAGGTAAGACAAAGTAGGAAAAAGTGCCCCATAAACTGGTAAAAGTTGTTTTTTTCTTGATCCTCAGGGGCAATTCTAATTTGATTATACCCACTATATCCATCCAAAAAGTTGAAATAATTTTTACCAGACAATGAGTCTAGCACTTGGTCAACAAATGGCAATGGAAAGTGATCCTTTTTAGTTGTTGTGTTCAACTCCCTGTAGTCTACACAAACTCTCTATTTTTCACCTTTTTTAGGAACAATCACGAATGGAGATACCCATTGACTGCCTGAAATGGGGTAGATAAAACCAGCATCAAGCAATTTTTGGAGCTCTTTAACTATTTCCTTGAGTGCTAGGTTTATCCTTCTTTAAGGCTGCCTAACAGGTGAACAGTCTTCCTTAATGTAGATCCTATGAGTATAGAGTTGAGGATCTATTCCCTTCATATCCCCATAGTCCCATGCAAAAGCTCTGTGTTGATCTTGTAGTATTGTTACTAGGGAAATTTGTTGAGATTGAGGTAGCTTATTATTGATGTTTAGACAGCGCCCTGGAGACACTTCTACTTGCTTGGTAAGATCATTCATGGAGGATGTTGATAAAGGTGGTGTCTATATTTTATGTGGAAGAAAATTCTGATAAACTGTAGAAAATTTAGGTGGCAGGCTCTCAAGATTCAATTACTACAGGAAACACTGCTGAAAACAGCTATCTGGAATAGATGGGCTACTCAGATCAGAGTTGGACTGCAAAATGTGTAAAATCAGGCCATCCTCACTCTGAAGTTGGGAAATAGATTAGTTTGTAGCATCATTAGTTGAGCCAATGAATTGAATTCTTTAGTTTCCTCTCCTAAATCTGGCCAAATTGGTTGAGAAAAGTCTGGCTAAGGCTGGGCAGGCGGGTATATAGCCAATTTTTTTCTTGACTAACCATCAGAAATTGTCATGTCTCCTAAATGGTATCCTATAAAAGCATCAGTTGTTGCTAACCATGGTCTACCTAGGATGATAGGATATCCACCCAAAGTTGCCTTAGTGGACAATATGGTGAAATCTACTGGGTATTCCCAAGACTCAAGGATGACAATGACATCTTCTACCACTCCATCAGGTGTTACTGTGGAACTATCAGCAAGATGCAAGACGGTAGGTGTAGACCGAATGGTTAGGATATTCAAATACTCCATAGTATGCTTGGTCATTACATTGATGGTTGCACCAAGGTCAATCAAACATTCTTTACTATCTGGCCATTAATTTTTATTTTTACCACAGGACTCCTAGGGTCAGTATATTTTGGAATGACCACCTTCCTTAATATAATATCTGCCAACTGTCCTAAAACATTGATAGTTTGGGGATCCTTTTTCTTTCTTCGTGGTTTCTTTAAACAAGCCTCCTTAATGACTTTTCCATAAATTGGAACATCTTTAATGGCTTGAAAAAGGGGAATTTGAATGTGTACATTCTTTAGTTGATCCAAAATATCAAAGGTAGGCTCTTCCATAGACTTGGATGTAGTAATTTGCAATCTTTAAGGAAAAGACGGTTTGGCCTTATGCTGCAGGACAGGCTCCTTAGAGATAGTATCTAATACATGTATATGTTTTGTAGGATCAGTAGGTTGTTAAGAGGTAGAGTGTGGAATCTCTGTAATTACAGGCGGCTATGGAGTAGGGAGAGTGGTTCCAGACCTGAGATGGATATCATTAATATTCAGGGCATAAGCTGGATACTGATTGGCTTCTACAAAATACATAGGTTGTTGTTGTTGCTGCTACTTATTATTAGGATTTGGCAATGGTTGAGCAAACATAGGAATTTTTTTTAGGGCCAGTATTTGTTGCAGGTGTTGCAGGAAGTGGTATGAGGGCCGGAGGTTGTGGCTGCTGAAGCTGTAGGGATCCAAGGGATTGGTTTTGCCATTGCTGAGAACCTCTCCATTGAGGATTCTGCTACCAATTACCTTGGGGTGGAGTCCATTGTCCTTGTGGATGCTGCCAACCTCCTTGGGGAGATTGCCATTGAGGACTCTGATAGTTAGGCCAGTGTGGTTGAGAAGTATTCTAAGGTGGTGATGGGCCATATGTAGGTTGCCATTGGTTATTGTAATTAGAATAAGGATTACCAAAATTCAAAGGGTCTTGAGGCATACCTTGTCTTTGAGTCCATGGTTGCCTTTGTGCAACGAAGAATACTTGGTCATCATCACCCTCTACTATCTTAAAATTAGTAGGTAATTGCTTAGCTTCCAGGTTAGCCACCATCTTACATCTGTAGTCGCATTTCTTTTCTCTGCAATGTGGACAAAACTCAGCCAAGATTGCTTCAACTTCCTCATGTTTCTTCCGAGCTTGCATAGTATCCAACTGTGTAGCCATATTGTTTATGATATCCTGCTTGAAATCAGACAGCAAATGTGTGATCTCCATCCGTGAAACTCCATTAGTAGAAGAATTTTCTACTGTGGCTTAATGACCTCTACCCTTCTTAACAATTGCTCGAGAGTAGTTGCGACATATTTTCTTGATATCATCCCAAGGCACTTGGGTTATATCTCCTCCTCCCATCAAATCTAAGGCATCTATATAGGTGTCACTAATTCCTCTTAGAAAAAGTAGTTTATGAGATTCTTCATTGAGAGTATGGTTTGAATTCTTTTTTAGGGAAAACAAGAATCTTGAGATATGTCTTCCAGGATTTCATCCTCTTTTTGTTGAATTCTAAATATATCATTGTTAGTGTGTGGCGACTGATCATGATATACTGTATAGCCCATGGTATACTATACACCCCGGCCCCCTGTCCTCATCGGGGTCCGGGGCCGAGCTGAGCCCTGGGCGGGGGTTTGGGGGCGACAACCCCCTAAAAAGTGGGGGTTCGGGGGCGCAGCCCTCGAGAAATTTTTTTTTGCCATTTTTTTCATGTCGTCAGTGAAAAAGGAAAAATCTCCGAAAAAGAAAGAAAACCAACTTTGTAAAACCCTAATTCTGGAAGCTTCTAAAATCTTGTTCAAAGGGGTTGGGATGTGGGTTTTAGTATGAAAAACATGATTATTCGCAAGATTGTAATAGGTTTTTTACTGGATAATAAAAGTATTGGATGGGCTGCGGTTTGGTGGATGCTTGTGATTGGAGTGAACCCGCGTTAAATTCTATAGCGTTATGATTTATTACGTGTATGTTTTAGTTTCTCTGTTTGTATTTAAATCTACATTTAATTGTTAGATATACATGCATCTCTAACCCACAACAAATTGGTGTCGAGCAGAGTTTGTGTTTTGATTATAGATGCGTAGGAAGAGGTCACCAGCGGTGATTAAAGTCTCCACTTGTTGGTTGAATTAGAGACAATGGCGGTCAGGGGTAAGAAGGTTGAGAAGTTTAATGGGTTAAGAACCTATTAGTTTATGGAGATGCAGATGGAGGGACTATCTCTCGAGAAGAAAGGATTTATGGCGGCCATTGGAAGGGAAAGCCAAGAAACCCGCAGCAATGTCAAATGAGAACTGGGAGATCTTGGATAGAAAGGCTCTTGGTAGTATTAGTCTATGCCTAGCACAATCGGTGGCATTCAATATTACAACGGCAAAGACAACTCAAGAGTTGATGGAAACCCTAGAAAAGGTATATGAAAATCCTTTCCATCGAATAAGGTATTTCTTATGAAGCGTTTATTTAATATGAAAATGGTAGAAGGTTCAGTTGTTGATCATTTAAATGAGTTTATCTGATCACCAGCTAATTAACTTCTGTAAAAGTAAACTTTGATGAAGAAGTTAGGGCTCTTTTGATTCTGTGTTCTTTTTCTGAAAGCTAGAATAGCTTGGTAATGGATGTTAGCAATTCTATTTCTGGTTCAAATACTTTGAAGTTTGATGATGTTGTTGGTGTTATTTTGAGTGAGGAAATTCGTACAAAAAGCTCAGGTGGAACATCCACATCAGGCAGTGTTTTGAATGTAGAAAGCAGGGGCAGAACAAAGGAGAGAGGAAACAATTCTGGAAATCATGGGAAGTCACAAGAAAAATCAAAGGACAAAAGGTCCCAATCTAGAGACAAGAGGGATTGTTGGTACTATGGTAAGCCAGGTCATTTGAAGAAAGATTGATGGTCTCAGAAAAATAAAGATGGAGAAAACAAGGAAGGAAGCAAAGAGGCAAATGTGGTAAGTAATAAATCTAATGAGGATGCTTTGATTCTTTCCCTTGATAATGCTGATGATTCTTGGGTATTAGATTCAGGGGCTTCATTTCATGCTACCCCCCATAGAAGTTATTTTCTTGATTATTTCCAAGGGGATTTTGGGATGGTTTATTTAGGAGATAACGAACCCTGTCAGATTGTTGGAAAGGGAAGCATCAAGATTATATTGCAGAATGGGAATCATTGGCTACTACATGAGGTAAGGCATGTTCCAAAGTTAAGCAGAAATTTAATTTCAGCAGGGCAACTAGATGATGAAGGTTGTGTTATTACATTTAGTGATAAAAATTGGAAGGTCACAAAGGGTGCCTTAGTAGTAGAAAAAGGTGTGAAAGTAGGCACCTTATATCTTTGTATAGGTCATACTGTTCCTTCTACTTTAATTGTTATAGAAAAGGGTCAATCTTTAGGAACAGTTGTTGCAGTTCAGCAGGTAAAAGATCATACAGTTGTTGTGGACTCTGAATCAACACTGTGGCATAATAGACTTGGGCATATGAGTGCAAAAGGTATGAAATTACTTCATTCATATAATATTTTACCAGGTCTAAAATGTGTTAATATATATTTCTGTGAAAGTTGTGTCTATGGAAAACAAAAGAGAGTTTTCTCAAGGATGGGAAGAAAGAGAAAGATGAGAAATTGGAGCTTGTGCATACAGATGTATGGGGACCAGCTCAGGTATCTTCTCTCGGTGGCTCTCTATATTATGTTACATTCATTGATGATGCAACTAGGAAGGTATGGATTTATTTCCTTAGGCAGAAATCTGATGTATTTGAAACTTTTAAAAAATGGAGAAGATTGGTTGAGAATGAGATGGGTAAAAGGATAAAATGTCTCGAATCTGATAATGGTGGTGAGTATTGCAGCAAAGAGTTTGAAGATTATTGTTCCTATAAAGGTATTCGTAGGCAAAAAACGGTTCCAAGGACTCCACAAGAAAATGGAGTGGCTGAACACATGAATAGAACAATAATGGAGTGTGCACGAACTATGAGATTGCATGTTGGGTTGCCTTTAAAAATGTGGGAAGAGGCTATAAACACTGCTGTTTATTTAATCAATAGAGGTCCCTCTAATCCTTTGGGTTGTGGTATTCCAGAGGAAGCATGGAAGGGTAAGAAGGTAAGTTATTCTTTTCTCAAAACCTTCGGTTGTGAAGCATTTGCACATGTAGATTCTGAAAATAGAACTAAGCTTGATGCAAAATCAAAGAAATGTGTATTTGTTGGATATGGCATTGATGAATTTGGTTATAGGCTTTGGGATTTTGAAAATAAAAAAATTGTGAGAAGCAGGGATATCATATTCAATGAAAAAGTGTTGTACAAAGATCTATTACTGCAGCATGAGAAGAAAGAAAATGATTATGTAGTGTTGGATGATATTCCCAACAATAATGTTTTAGTGGTTCCTCATGCTAGGCAACAACAGCAGCAACAAATACCACAAACTCCTACTAGACGATCTTCAAGGATAAGTAGACCTCCAAAAAGATTATCTCCCTCTTTGTCTACTATTTTGTTAACTGATGTTGGTGAACCAGAATATTATGATGAAGCTATGCAGGTGGATACCAAGGTTCAGTGGGAGCATGGAATGAAAGAAGAAATGGACTCCTTGCTGGAAAATCGGACTTGGGATTTATGCAAGTTGTCTGCAGGTAAAAAGGCTTTACCAAACAAATGGATTTATAGGCTGAAAGAGGAGGATGGAGGTAAGAAAATAGTTAAAGCCAAATTAGTTGTAAAGGGATTTGCACAGAAAAAGGGTATTGATTTTGATGAGATTTTTTCTTTTGTTGTTAAAATGACTTCTATTTGTATTGTTTTAAGTATTGTGGCTACTAAAGATTTGCATTTAGAACAGTTTGATGTTAAAATAGTCTTTCTCCATGGTGATTTGGAAGAGGAAATATATATGGAACAACCACAAGGATTTGAGGTCAAAGGTAAGGAGAAACTAGTGTGCAGATTGAAGAAAAGTTTATATGGCTTGAAGCAAGCACCTCAACAATGGTATTTGAAATTTGACAATTTTATGGCTGAGCAAGGCTACAACAAGTGTAATTCTGACCATTGTGTTTATTTTAAGAGGTTGGATAATATGACTACATTATATTATACTTATATATTGATGATATGCTTGTAAATGGGTCTAACATGGATCACATAAGTGAGCTAAAACAACAGTTAGCAAAATATTTTGCTATGAAGGATTTGGGTGCAGCAAAGCAAATCCTTGGTATGAAAATTTGTAGAGATAGGAAAAATAGAAAATTGTTTTTATCTCAGGCTAATTATGTTGAAAAGGTGTTGCAGAGATTTCATGTGGAGAATGCAAAAGCTGTCAGCACACCTTTGCCTAGTCATGTTAAATTGACTAAGAATATGTGTCCAAAGACACAAGAGGAGGAAGAAAAAATGTCCAAGGTACCATATGCTTCAGTTGTAGGCAGTTTAATGTATGCCATGGTATGCACGAGACCAGATATTGCACATGTCGTAGGAGTTGTTAGTAGGTATTTGAGTCATCCTGAAGTTGAGCATTGGAATGCAGTAAAATGGATTCTCAGGTATTTGAGAGGTACATCCAATAAGTGTTTATGTTTTAGGGGCTCTAATATTGATTTAAAAGACTATGTTGACTCAGATTTGGTAGGGGATATAGATACTAGGTGAAGTACCACAGGTTATTTATTTACAGTTGGTGGGACAACAATGAGTTGGATTTCTCGATTGCAAAAGGTGGTTGCTTTATCCACCACAGAGGTAGAGTATGTTGCTGCAACAGAGGCAGCAAAGGAAATGATATGGCTACAACTTTTTATGGATGAGTTGGGAAAACAACAGGATGGAAATTACTTATTTACAGATAGTCAGAGTGCTCTACATCTTGCAAAGAATTCTGCCTTACATTCTAAAACAAAATACATACAATTGAGATATCATTTCATTCAGTCGGTGTTGAAAGATGGACAGGTCAAGCTGGACAAGATACATACAGATGTCAATCCAGTGGATATGTTTACGAAGGTGGTGCCAAGGGAGAAGCTGAGATCCTCTTCAGCTTCGATTGGCCTTCAAGGTTGAATTCAAGTATAACAAAGTAGCAAGGTCCAAGGTCCTTATTTCTAGTGGGAGCTGTAAGTGCAGCAGTGTTGTCCAGCATCAGTCTCCAAGTGGGAGGTTGTGATGGTGTGGAGCCTGATCAATCTCCAAGTGGGAGATTGTTAGTATGTGGTGACTAATCATGCTATACTATATAGCCCATGGTATTGTACACCCCGGCCTCCGAGAAATTTTTTTTTGCCATTTTTTCGCGTCGTCAGCCAAAAAGGAAAAATCTCTGAAAAAGAAAGAAAATCGACTTTGTAAAACCCTAATTCTGGAAGCTTCTAAAAGCTTGTTAAAAGGGGTTGGGATGGTGGTTACAGTATGATGAAAAATGTGATTATTCGTAAGATTGTAATAGGTTTTGCACTAGATAATAAAAGTATTGGATGGCTGCGGTTTGGTGGATGTAACCCAGATTGGGTGAACCACGTTAAATTCTATGTTATGATTTATTATGTGTATGTTTTAGTTTCTCTGTTTATTATTTAAATCTACATTTAATTGTTAGATATCTGCCATCTCTAACCCTAACAATCATCACCCTTACTACCACTCTTACAATATTTCTTGTATTTCTCAAGAAATTTTGTTTGCATAGTTGCCCAACTATCAACAACACCCCTTCCCAAACTCATAAACCATCTAAGAGCTCCCGCCAAAGTAGCAGAAAACAACTTCAGCCTGTGAGCATCTAAAGTGTAATCATAGTTGTGACAGAGGATGTCAAACTCAAACAAGAAAGTGTTTGGGTCCTCTGTAACTAGTCCATAGAACTTGGGAAGTAATGAAGAAGGAATATTTTTAAGGTTATCATTATCTTGCTGAGTAATGATGGGGAATTCAAAAGCAGGAGGTTGATTAGGTGGATTACGTGCCATATTTTTTCTTGATGGAGTATCAAAGTAAATGGATTTTCTTGAGGTTCTTTGTCAGCTGGGTCAAATGGCAATTCAACAAGCAGGTTTTCAACAAATGGATTGATATCTTGGTCTCCTCCTTCCTCAAATAGATTATAAGCTAGTTCAGAATTGTTATCAATGAATGGAAGGTTAGGGAGGAATCTTCCCAGAGCATCTCTTCTTCTATGCATGCAATAGAATTAACTGTAAATTGAAGGAATTTGAAAATGCTTGAATAAACACACTAAACTACTACTAACAATGACTATGACAGGTTCTTAGCTTGACACCATCCCTGACAATGGCACCAAAATTGGTTGATTCCACAAAAGGATATAAAAGTCATGGAAAATTCTAACCTGGGAATTGGACATTCTAGCAGGTGACTAACATCTTCTTATGGTCATTCATTTACATTGTCAAACCAGTGAACGTATACTTAAAATGGAGTGACACTGTATGTGTACTAAGAACCAGTTTCAATCACAATTTACCAAAAATAAATGCTTGGAAGGAATTATATTTATGCTGCAGGAATGTAATGTAAAGTCTTCTTAATTTAAGCATAACTTAATCAAAGTAGAAATCATAACAACTATTACTAAGAAACAAACTATGAACTGGCCTTATGCTACAGGAACAAACATAGGGATGGATTCCTGATGCTACAGGAACAATATAAGACTGAGTTTGCGCTGAAACCTTCAAGAATGAAATCTAGCTTATAATCAACAAGAGATAAATAACTAACTACAGATACTCACTAAGTGGTCCTCTTTAGCAAGCATCAACCAATTTATGCAAGAATTGAACTCAAAACTTCATCAGCTTTTATTCATAAACTTGGAATCATATACATTGATTGTTCTGCTTGTAAGAAAACTAACACAAAACATTGTTTCTCATTATAATACTAACTTTAACACACTATGTTTCTCATTCACGCAGGAGGAACACTTATTTATATTAGAAAAGAAACTAACTACCTAACTCTAACAGAGAAAGATGTGGACATAAATGCATTATGAAACCGAGGAACAAACTTATCATAAATGAAGGTATATCTATTCAACACGATTCAGAGAGAATTTAGTATTTCACTCTTCTTAGATTAATGATCATTTAGATTTCCTCCCAATGACCCAGTCAGAGATTCTTTTCTAGAACAACTTCCTCGATGTCATGTTGGAAATGGACTTTACTAGAGGGCCGAGATCTGCTGCGCTTTGACTCGTTCATGCTTCCTTCAACAACCTGCGATGCACATAGCGACATAAGTGAAAGAAAGAATGTGTGAAAAATAACATGAGACACATTCATTAATCACATATTAAATCCATTTCATTATCCAAAAACCACATGCATTATATCAGTCATTCGGGAGGTCAAACAAAGCAATTAATATAGACACATAGAGATGTTAAGCTACAAGAATATAGGAATGTGTTGCTACAGGATACTACCCGATTTTAGATAAAAAACCTTTAATCAAAGAGTTAAAACAACTATCAGCAATAAGAGTAACGGTATTAAAAATACATCATAATATTCAAATTATGAGCAAATTTTGAGCTCATCATAACCCACGACCGTTTGATGAATTTTTGATGGACGGTTATAGGTGCATTTTAGAAGGAAATCTTTGAAGCACTAGACTTGTGAATTGAAACCTCTAGAATAACACTAGAACCGTTAGATTTCTAGAAATCAATGGTTGACATTTTATTACTTATTAAATCACTTAAAGTCATGACAACTAAAATAATATTTTATTGTTGACTAGCTAACAACAGTTGAAGGTTGCTTAAGTTATGACTTAAGCCTTTGGTGTCATCATGGTGACCAACCCCTTAACCTAGGAAAATGATGGGCTTGAGAAATTAATAGTCAAGATAGGGTGACATGGGTCAACCTTGACCACTCCCCACCAGCCTGTGGGGAACCCACCTACATCTCTTGTCCCTCAACGGGAGGCGAGGAACTGCCACATGGAATGATCAGAACTGTCAAAGGAACTATAGCAAGGTGCAAAATATTAAGGAACTAGTGTTAAAGCTTGTGCTACTAAAGGATCCTTTTAAGTACATGTTTTTTTATAGTTAAATAGTTGTTATATGGGGAAGCACCCTGTATTAATCAAAAAGAGTTTTTACATTCCTCGAATGGGATTAGACACTTGACCAAGTCACTAGAGACTTATCCCAACAATATTCACAATGAAGCCTTCTTTTCCACAAAATATTATAGCCCCAGATATTGTACGAACTACAAATAGACCATCATAAACCAAAATGACATTCCATAGACACCGAAATATGAATTGTTGCAGTTGGCCACACTGGTCTTCTTAGCTTTGATTGCATTCAGAATCATTAGACAATCACCACCACAGGCACTATGGGTAGGATGGTTTTCCCGTTCCTCCTAGCTCCTAGTGTCATTCGCTACCCATTCTTCACTAGTTCCCAGCTCCCAATCCTCATCGTCCAAAGACCACCTTTCCTCGTCAAAAGCTTCTACCACTGCAAACGCCTTCACCCAACCCTTCGAGCGGTCTTTAAGAATGCTAGTCGCACGTAGAAGAAAGTCGATACACCTGCCAATTCCCCCCACTAGTTTTTGAGAGCTGCATGGTTCAGTGAGTGCACCAGGGGAAACTTTGGTACTGACCATTCATTCCCACAAGCCTTGTAGTAGTGCAGCAGCAGATGGGTCATGAAATTATTGTCGATGTTGTCCAGTGTTGTGTAGATATTTTCCAACAAAGAGTGTTTAAAAATCATATTGCATCGCTTCTTCCCCTAAGGTTTTGAGACACCCATGTACACGAGCATTACCAGAAACATGGAAGGTATTTCTAAATTTTCCCTGAGCTTGTGGGTAGCCAGCAAAAATTCTAGGCCCAAAATATCCTCCACTGCCTGGAGCACCAGTGGGTGCTTGGACACCATTATCCCTTTCAGTCATTTCTCAATGATTTCACCATGGAAAGAATTTTGTTGCTTCATGGAATTCATAAATAGAGGATTCTCCATTGCCCCTTAGTGTTTGTTGACAGCACTAAGCCAATTTGAGACAAATGAGCACAACCCCTATTTGTAGTAAAACCTCTTGCAGCCTTATGGAGATCGTACCAAGATTCAAGTGGTGAATTAAATGTTAATTTTCAAATCAATGATAGTGGTGAATTAAATGTTAATTGTCAAATCAATGACAGTGGTGAATTTAAAAATGTTAAGTGTGAGTATTTGATGTCATACTCATTGTCTTCGTTCTATCTTCTATATATACTTCAACAACTTGATGTTCTTCATATCATTTATAATATATTTTGCTTTGATTTCTTTCTTCTCTATTCCCAATTTAACTTTGATATTATGGATTCTTCATGGCATGTCATACTACCCAAATGTTTTTGGGAGAAAAGAAGGGACGGTGCATATGACAGATGAAAGATGGGTATGGTTTTTACAATTCCTTATATGCAGGTTGAGGATGCTATAAGAATAATTGTGGGTAGGGAATGGCTTCAAAACAACCACTGTGCTCTATATTCTGAGGTAGCTTCGACTTTCTTGTCCAATTGCATGGACATTTTGCTTGATAAAGATTTGGTGAAGACATTGGCAATATGTTATTTGCAGACTTTTATTTACTGTATTTCTTCGTTGGAGTTGGCACTGGAGCATTACAATTTTGAAAGTGGGTTAGTGCCTATTGGCAGAATCTTCTGGAAAGTGGAATTGCATGCTTCTATAATGTAGGCTCTTTCCCTGGTTAATATGAGATGGGGTATGCTATGTAATACAAAAAATGAATCATTAAAGAGTTTGGAGTTTTGGAGGAAGGTTTGGGGTGATTTTCTTTTCTTCTCTAATGTTACTTTGTTAAATTTGATTCACCTTCTACTCAAACACCTGGTTGATGGCCTCAGCTAATCTTACAAAAAAAATAGTAATGAATTTTGTGATGTGTCACATGTCTATATTTTATTGTACAACGTAACAGTTCTTGTAATATGTATTTTGTGATTGGTTTTTTGTCATGGTTAGTGGATTTTTGGCCAGGCTAGCTATGTACTATGTACTTCAGTCTTTAGCAATAGATACTTAAATTAAAATACTTTTCATGGCTTCATTCTTGTAAATTCTTTTTGCTTTGATCAATATAAAAATGTGGATTTTAAAACTAATAGTAATTATCAACATATAGTTTTGATCATAAGTGAGTGAAATTTATTGTGACTTATTAATGGACATTGATAATGACTAAAATAAAACAATTCATTTAATTCTCTCTTTTCAATGTGTCAAAGTACTCTACCTTTCATTTATTCAATTCTCGATGTTTTTGAAGAAATTGTGGTTGTGGTACTACAGGCGGTGGTGCAGATTAATGACATATGAACATCCAAAGTGATTGATTAGATAGATTTATATTGAAAACTACACGATGTACTGAAACAAGATTTGTAATGATTTCATATCGTTTGAGTGGTATTGGCAATTTTGATAGCTTGTTAGCTTGAGGTACATACTACAGTTTGCATGTAGCCAGATGTCAATCAAATTAAACATTTTAATTATAAATGTAAGGCTTAAGTTACATAATTTGATTAAGTTTGTTTTTTGGTTTGTGTGAATCATGATTATCATTATACTGGTACCCAACTTCACACGTGACACATGTCACAAGTAAATAGGGATCAGGCTGGTAGTGGCACTGGTGGCCCATAAATAGGGATAGTGAGCACAACTAAAATCATTCGTTAAAGGCTAAAGGCTTTACTATTGAGTGCAATGTTTTGAATTGTCATAAGGGTTTTCATTTTGTAGGGTTAATAAGGATTCGGGAAGAAGATGATGTGGTATTATTAGGGATACTCTAAATTCCCATGCCTCCAGTTATGTAGTTACAGAGTAAAAGGCCAATTTCCTTCAAGTTCAAAATGGGTGGAATTGGAAAGAAGTTGATCTGGTTGACTTGATTTCTCAGACAGGTTTTGAACCAAGATGAGGAGCTCTGATGGAAATAAGTGTTATCCCAATGCACGGAGGCTGTAGGTGTAGACATGTAAAATATATTGATTGATCTCGCACACCTGATCCTGATTTACTAACACCAATTCATCCTGAATCATCTCATTTACTAACCATTTAATCAAATAATCTTTATTTGATTAAATTCATCATATTTCATCTTTTAATTAAATAAATCAATTTTATCTGATTAAATCTTTATCTCCTATTAATTAAATAAACTATTTTGTTTAATTAATCCTATTCTCCTCTTTTAATTAAATAATTCATGTTATTTAATTAAGTTCTAAAGTCATATCATTTAAATTAAATAAACTAACATTTATTTGATTTAAGTCTAACACCATACCCTTTTAATTAAATAAATCCAACTCCATTTAATTAAAGCTAATATTCATTATTCCTCTCATTTTGATTTATTTAAATTTAAAAATTTAAGTCAAAATGTCAAATCAGCTAAATCTTCATCCAAGTTAATCAAATCATGATTAATCCTAGCACTAATCCATCAAATCCTCTAGATTTTTCAACTTGCACATGTAAATCAATTTATTTGATTTATAAATTCTTCTATTTTCATTCAAAAAGTGGCATATCATTGGAATATTCCTCAAATTTGAAATCTCCCTCCTAAAAGGACTTTGTCCTCCAACAAGGCATTTAAGTTTCTTACATGTCCTTTTCTTGAGCCAAGTGGCAATAACTCCGCTTCCACATGTCACTTCTTCAAATTCAAATATCCACCCAATAACATTTATTTGCACATTCATCAAAATGTGCTCCACCCCTCTCCACTAGTATGTTGACAAGTGGCATTTTGCTATTGGTTGATCTTTAGTCCCACATCCATCCTTTTTGCTCATTCTTCCATCCTTTTCTTCTATAAATAGAAGGCTCTTTTACTAATATGTGATCCAAAACTTTATGCAAAATCATTATCTTCATGTTTTGAGCAATTTCATCCATTCTCATCCAAGTTTCATAGTTTTCATCAATTTCATAGCTAGGTTATGGAAAATTTTATCAAATACCACCATTGATCATCATCAAGCTTGCAAAGAATTGGGAAAGGACTATTTTCCACATCAAAATAGCACCAATTCCCCCATGGGATTGAGGGTTTGAATGTTTTGAGCAAGATTTAGTAGCTTTTATTTGATTATCTTTGTTTTATTTCTTGTTCTTAGCATTTGAATGAATTGCATGGGGAATGATTGTTTTAGATGTGTTTGATGACTAACATTGTATTGTGTGAATGGTGGATCTATACCTACACAAACATAAACAACAAACACAATATTAGTCAATTATACCAATCAAAACCATCATTCCCCATAAGATTCATTTGAAACATAAAGAACAAGAAATAAAGTAAAGAACACAAATAAAACAATTTAAATAATATTCAAATGCTCAAACCCTCAATCCCATGGGGGAATTGGTGCTATTTCGATGTGAAAAATAGCCCTTTCCCAATTCCTTGCAAGCTTGATGATGATCAATGGTGCTCTTTGATAAAAAAATTCATAACCTAGCTATGAAATTAATGAAAACTATGAAATTTGGATGAGAATGAATGGAATTACTCAAAACATGAAGATAATGATTTTGTATAAAGTTTTGGATCCCAAATTAGTAAAAGAGCCTTTTGTTTATAGAAGAGAAGGATGGAAGAATGAGCAAAAAGGATGAATGTGGGACTAAAGATCAACCAATAGAAAAATTCCACTTGTCAACATGCTAGTGGAGAGGGGTGGAGCACATTTTGATGAATGTGCAAATAAATGCTATTAGGTGGATATTTGAATTTGAAGAAGTGACATGTTGGAGGGAGATGTGGAAGAGGAGTTATTACCACTTGGCTCAAGAAAAGGACATGTAAGAAACTTAAATGCCTTGTTGAAGGACAAAGCCCTTTTAGGAGGGAGATTTCAAATTTAAGGAATATTCCAATGATATGCCACTTTTTGAATGAAAATAGAAGAATTTATAAATCAAATAAATTGATTTACATGTGCAAGTTGCAAAATCTAGAGGATTTGATGGATTAGTGTTAGGATTAATCATGATTTGATTAACTTAGATGAAGATTTAGCTGTTTTGACATTTTGATTTAGATTTTTAGATTTAAAAAAATTAAAATGAGAGGAATAATGAATATTATCTTTAATTAAATGGAGTTGGATTTATTTAATTAAAAGGGGATGGTGTTAGACTTAAATCAAATAAAGGTTAGTTCATTTAATTTAAAGGAGATGACTTTAGAACTTAATTAACTAACATGAATTATTTAATTAAAAGAGGACAATAGGATTAATTAAACAAAATAATTTATTTAATTAATAGGAGATATTGATTTAATCAGATAAAATTAACTTATTTAATTAAAAGATGAAATATGATGAATTTAATCAAATAAATATTATTTGATTAAATGGTTAGTAAAGGAGATGATTCAGGATGAACTAGTGTTAGTAAATTAGGATTAGGTGCGCAAGATCAATCAATATATTTTATGTGTCTACTTTTTGCCCATTTTTGAAGCAATGTGCCTGTTGTGTTGGTTCAAAGAGTAAACTTGTCGAGATCAAAATTCAAAAACTTTTCAATTTTTCGGATGCCCCACTACTGCCCCAGTGGAAGAATTACATTGGTATACTGCCCACTCGAGAGATCGGACAAAAATTTGGATTTTTGGGTGATTTCTCAAAAAAGGACTAGCTGCCTAACGAGTCCAAGAAGACTCCAAGATACCAAAAATGTTCCAAAATGTGAGAAAAAGACTTGAAACAAGCTTTGGTTAGGCAAAAATGGGGTCAAGGCCACAAAACCCTAGTTTGATGGCTAAACAAGGTCAAAAAACCCTAATTTTCATGCTTAAATAACCCTCGAGAGGTCACTTTCAATTCATTTGCACACTCAAGCCTTTAGAATTTCTTATTTTTGAGCTCTGACCTTCGTGCGAGATGGCACAAAGAGTGCTTCCCTGACACATTTTTGAGTGAGTACGAGTCTACCAGCAACTTCCAGGCGCAAGAGCACCGATATGCGACCCTAACCCAACTTGTATTTTTTTAATTTTTGGGTGCATTTATTATGATTTGAAAGTCAAACTTGTCCAATGGCATTTTTTAGCACCACAAAAAGGGTAGAATTGGCAACACTAGGCCTCAAACCACACTGCCTTTGTGACTTGCAATGCCGCATCGCAGTTTAGGATTTAAGGTTTAAACTCCAAAGTTTGACACCTATGCAAATATCATCATCATGGTCCAGTTAGGTGTTTAGGGTTTCCAGGTCAAATAGTGACACCATGACTTAGTTTGCAATTCTAGGGCTTCTAGTGGCATAGTTTGGAGTTTCCAAACAGTGATGTCTTTGTTGTTTCAATTGCGAAAACTTCAAATGAGATCCAGATTTTTTATGAAACTTGATGTTGTGACTTTATTGGTGTAGGAGGATGGAGAGACCATACATTCATGCAAACACCAATCCCTAATGCTTAGCAGATTGACCGGATTACATGAGTTGCTACAAGAGCACCTTGGAGTGATCAGTCTATGGTACATCGTGTATGCACCTGCTAATCAGGTAAAAATAACCTCATCCTGATAATACCATGAAGACCTAGTTCATACATACAAATCTCTATCCTCTACCAATTAATTAAATTTTAGGAGAAATAATTGCTTAATTTTAGTAAGAACTTGTATAAACTTTATTTCTTTTGATTTCTTAAAGTAATTTTCTAATACAGAATTAATGGGTTGTTTTAAGTGTTTTGTAGATAATAATCAGTCAATCAAAGTTACAAATTTAAGTATCCAGCTAGCACGTGCTCCAAAACAGTTAGAGATATGCTGGAAATATGCTTTGGAACTTCAGGGTGATGGACTGAAGATGTTGTTCTTAAAGTTGTTATTTTTGTTATCTTTTAAATTAAAAACTTTATGGCTCGACTTGAGCCTCTTAAATATTGTGTAATAGGATTAAAGATATACGAGTTATCTGTAGATCTGTTTAGATATTTTCAATGGTTATCCATACCATCTGAAATATAGCATGTAGTTACAGTTTCTCTCTAAAAAAGATACAGTCTCTAGAAGTAAGATATACAGTGAAAATTAATGTTATACTGTTAGAATGTTTCCAAAATTTATGAATAAAGAGATTATTATCTAAAATTATGAGTTATGAGTTATGGATGATAACTATGGTTGATAAAAGTGTTCTTGAAGTAGTTGTGAATGTGAGCTGAGAATGAATGTGTTGTCCCATGAACTGGCCACTCGACGGGAGTAGATAAGTGTTCTCTTTTATTATACTGTTGTTCTGTAGAGAGTCATTTGAATTTACTGTTATGAAATTTTAGCTCCGAAGTATTTGTTATCTTTCACTTTTGTAGTTTTTGTTATTCACTATTATATTTTTTTACTGTTAAGAAAATGTTTTATGGATTTCTATAAGTTTTTATGCTCTTATAATTTTTCAGCTTCTTAGTTTAGTTGTTTCTATGCTTTTTAATTTAGTTATTATGCTTTCTAAATTAGTATACTTATGCATATAGTTCAAGCATTTTCCATTTTCTTAGGAATAAATTACTTTACAGTTTGATAGTTAAACAGTTTGAAGTTAGAATTAATCTTAAGTTGTTCTTAAAAGTTAAGAAACCTGAGGGAGATACTTCGGACCTCTTTTATTGTAGACTGCCTTGAACACTACCCAGTTGAAAAATTAAATATTATATTCTAAAGTAATGGGACCTAACGACAGCCTATCAATTTTTGGGGTCCTTGTAAGTGTTAATAGAAGACACCTAGAATACCTCTTTTAGGACAAAAATACTATTTGTGGCGTCCTTTTTTGAATGGTCAAGAAAATAGGTCCTCATAGACGATTTATACCAAAGACCCCCCCAAAATACGTCCCAGTTATACAAAGGGAGGCCCAAGGCTCAGAAGACCATTCTACTAATGAATTACTTGAGCTTAACCCACCCAAGGCTTTCCACTATCTCCCAGAAGATCATCCTGTAGTGCAACCTGTTGTCGACGAAATTATTGTCAAGGAGCATATTCCTCTAAACATCATGAGAGATCGGAGGGTAGAAGCCAACCATAATGATGCAAACCATAATAATAATGATCCTCCACTACCTAGAACATTCACTTATCCTATTGCTCTAGATGCAAATGATGATACAATAATGAAAAACATCTCTCCAACTTTCCTTCCAACCTTTCGTGGTTTATCTTCGGAAGACCCAGACCAATTTCTTTTTAAATTTAAGGTCCTTTGTCAAACCTATGACTATAAAAATGACAACCAGAAACTAAAGTTGTTTCCTTCTACTTTGAAGGATTCAGCCATGTGCTAGTTTATGCGACTACCGTCTAGTAGTATTACAACTTGGGAAGAAATGGAGACTGTGTTCTTGAATAAATATCATAGTAATTGTAGGGTGAGTGATCGTAAGGAAGAGTTGTTTAAACTTCGGCAGAATTAGGATGAGAGTCTAAAGGACTATTTGGATAGGTTTCTTTTCTTATCTAAACGATGTGGAAAAATGACCATTAGTGTTGAGATTCTTAAGACTATATTTCTTAAAGGACTCGATGATGATGCAATAAGAAGTCTTGATTTAATGGGAAAAGGTGATGTGTCTTAGTTAAAATTTGAAGAAATATGTGATTTTTGTCACAATTTTTCACGTACTCAAGGAGGAATCCGAAAAACAAATTTTCAAATGGAATAATGAGATAGGTAAACTCCGAGAAGAAATAGAAAATCTTAAGACAGACATACTTGTCCAATTAAACATCTTTTAGGTGTCGAAATAAACATCTTTTACATGAACGCCCTTTAGATAAGGTTAATGTTTGTTAGCTCTGTGAGAAAATCCACCCTACCAATCAATGTGAGCTTCTTACTGATCTTAAGAATACTAAGAAAAAAAATGTTTAGCTTGAAGAAGAAATAAATGTCCTGAATCAATGTCAGGGAGGTAATTTTTCTTATGGACAGAATTCCAATCCTACATGTAGACCCCAGAATAATTGGGTTGGTAATTAATGGCCTCCATCTTGGAATCAGCCCTATCCTCCACAACCCACTTGGGGAACTCCTTCTTGGGGATCTCCTGAATGGGCAAGTCAATCATGGGGAACTCAGAAGTGGCCAAACTAGTCAAAACAACAATGGTACCCACAACACATTGCTCCCCAATGGAATCAAGGATAGAATCAACAACATAATTTGTTACCACCACCTCAGAATCTTCCTCAGACTAAGTAGGTAAACCAACCTCAACTTCCAGCACAACCACTTCCCAATCCAAAGAATAGTAGACAGAATACTCTGGTATATACTACTTAGCAAGATCATGTCATGGGACTTAATGCAATTCATTGTGGAATGTTCAGTTACATTCTAGTAGGACACTTCAATCGCCCACTATTGAGGAATTAGTGGATGAACCTATTTCTCAAAATCTTGAGAAAGATACTATACTACCTATGAATATTACTGAGTTTTCAGCAGCATGAGTTGTTGGTTTACCTCAGGAGGAGGAAGGTTAGTATTTGACTGAGTCTATTAGATATATTTCTCCAAAGGAGAAAAGAGATATCCTTTCAAAGGAGAAAACTCAAGCACCATTTCTAGAGCGCCTGAAATCAACAATTCTGAAAGATACTCCAGAAATTTCATTAGCTTCTGAAACTACATTAATTCAAGAAATTAAACAATTACAAATAGAGGTTCCTTTGCTGTAGGCAATAAAGGAAATTCCTAAGTTAAATTTGTTGATCAAACAACTATGTATTAGAACTCCAGAAAGGAAACTAAAGAAAATAAATATTGTACACATTAATGGTTATCTAGTTGAATTTTTGTCTGGAAATACTATTGCTCCAAAATATGATGATCCTGGGAGTCCACCGATTACTATTACAATTAATGAGGTAGCAATACCTAATGCATTGGTGCATTTGGGAGCAGCTATTAATGTGATGATGGTGGATGCAATGGAGAAATTAAGTCTTACATATTTAAGTCCTACAACTACAGTCTTGCAGATGGAAAATCAGTCTATAGCCATTCCAAAAGGTGTTATAAAAAATGTTCTAGCTAAAGTTGATGCATGGGAATATCTAGTTGACTTTCAAATAATCCAATCACTTACACCTTAAGATAGTTATCCAATAACTTTGGGAAGACCATGGTTGGCTATTGTCGCTGCTAAAATTGATTGTCGAGAAGGAGGTATGACCATTTCACATGGTCTAGATAGTAAACGTTTATTTTTATATCCTCTTGCTAAACCTACCGAATATAATAAAGTTTGGGTTGATGAACCAGAAGAATTTAGTGTGCAAGATAGTCTGGCCTCTTTGGCCATGGTAGTGATTAAACAACATGGAGAAGAATTAGAGGATGAGTTAGTGAATGAGGTTGCACATTTGGATATAAATTCTAGTGAAGAAGTGATAGAGGATGTACCATAAATCTTGGGACAACCGATTGATATAAGTGGGATGGAACATAATTATGTTACCATGGGGATGCCTTGTCCCTTGGCTAATATGATTCCTAGAACAAGTTATTTCTTTGATGATATTACAAGATTTCACCATCTTATACCTCATATTTTTCCTCTCAACACTTTGTTACAACCAATACATACTGTCACTTCGGCCTATCCAGGAACAAAAACAATTGTGTTGTTACCAAGAAAAATTGTGAATATCAATAGTTGGTTGATAGAAATAGAAGAGGATAAATTATTTAATGTGCTAGTAAAAAGGTCTAAATATTTTGCTTGGGACAATATAGACATGAGGGGAATCCACCCGAGTGTTTGTACTCATCACATTTATACTTATCCTAATATAAGACATGTTCGTCAACCACAGAGGAGACTCAACCCCACATTAAAGGATCTTGTTAAAGTAGAGATTGAGAAAATCCTCCATGTAGGATTTATTTATCCTATCATAGATAGTAAGTGGGTGTCACCTATGGAAGTTTTACCAAAGAAAAATGGAAAGTGGAGAATTTGCATGGATTATAGAGAACTTAATAAAGCCACCTTTAGAGATTATTTTCCCTTACCATTTGTTGAATAGGTTTTGGACAATTTGGCTGGGAGGAAATATTTTTCTTTCTTAGATGGATTTAGTGGTTACAACCAAATTCAGGTAGCACCAGAAGGCCAAGACAAGACAACATTTACTTGTCCTTGGGGTACATATGCATACCAAGTTCTTCCTTTTGGACTTTGTAATACTCTAGCTACTTTTTAGAGGGCCATTTTGGCTATATTTATAGCACTTGTCAATAATTGTGTAGAGGTTTATATGGATGATTTCACAGTATATGGGTCAACCTACGATGAAGCTCTTCAAAAATTGGATAGGGTTTTGGAGGTTTGTGAGGAAAACCGACTGTCCCTTAGCCAAGAAAAGTGTTTAATAATGGTGGAACAAGGAATAGTCTTAGCCCATAATATTTCCTCAGAAGGAATAAAACTTGAACATAAAAAAATTGAAGTCATACAACAATTAACTATACCTCAAACACAAACAGATGTTCAAATTTTTCTTGGACATGTTGGATATTATAGAAGGTTCATAGAAACCTTCAATAAGATAGTTGCCCCTATGTTTTCTCTCCTCCAAAAAGATGTGGAATTTAATTGGATGTCTGAGTGTCAACAATCATTTGAAATGATAAAAGAAAGGCTTGTCTCTGCTCCTATACTACGTG
Organism: Sequoia sempervirens; assembly: GCA_007258455.2. Classification (NCBI taxonomy): domain Eukaryota; kingdom Viridiplantae; phylum Streptophyta; class Pinopsida; order Cupressales; family Cupressaceae; genus Sequoia; species Sequoia sempervirens. Next base: position 17,994 of record VDFB02143636.1, on the reverse strand, counting down.
GACCAAATTGGAGTCTTCCCTTTCACATTTATGTTGATGCTTCAGATGATGCAATTGGTGCAGTGTTAGGGAAAGAAGATGAGGATGGGGGTAAATATGCCATATATTTTATTAGCAAAAACCTAACGTCTACTAAGAGAAACTACACGACAACAGAGAAAGAATTCTTAGCGGTGGTTCATGCCATCAAAAAGTTTCATTATATTACAGGATATAAAGTTACAGTTTATATAGATCACTCAGCTATAAAGTATTTAATGAATAAACCTGTAGTTAATGGTCGGATAATGAGATGGTTACTACTTCTTCAGGAGTTTAACGTGACAATACTTGACAAGCCAGGGAAATTTAACGAAGTGGCAGACTTTTTATCTTGAATCAAACAAGAAGAGGGTGATCAAGCACCTATACAAGACAAGTTCCCAGATGAAAATTTGTTTGCTATATCTATAAAGGTTCCTTGGTTTGCAGATATTGCCAACTATTTAGCTACTTTTGAAGTACCTCTTGAATTTACCTTAAAACAAAGGAAGTGACTTATTCAAGAGTGCGCACCATTTAAATGGATTAATGCAATTTTATTTCGTTGTGGACCTGATATGGTTTTGAGAGGATATGTCAGGGCTGATGAAACTTATAGTATTATGAGGGGCCTATCACGATGATCCTTCAAGGGGTCATTATTCTACAAAAAGAACTTCTCATAAAATTTTAGGCACTAGATATTATTGGCCTTCAATGCATAAAGATGTTAAAAAATATGTTTGTCATTGTGATGATTGTCAAAGAGTAGGAAGACCAACTGCTTCGACATAAATTCCTTTGTAGCCTCAGATAACTTTGGAACCATTCAAAAAATGGGGGTTAGATTTTATCAGCCCCAAAGATGCTTCCTCACAAGGGAAAGAATATATATTAGTTTTTACTGATTATCTAACAAAATGGGCTGAAGTTCAAGCCTTACGAGTTGCTACAAAAGAGCAAGTTGCTTATTTTCTCTATAACAAAAATTTTCTTTGATTTGAAGCTCCCCAAACTATTGTTACAGATCAGGGACCCCAATTTATTTCCAAAGTTCTCCTAGCATTTACGGACCATTTTCAGGTGAGCCATAAGAAGTCATCCCCTTATCACCCTCAAGAAAATGGTCAAGTAGACGTGAATAATAGGGAGTTAGAAAACATATTGACAAAAACTGTCTCTTCTGGAAGAAGAGATTGGGCTAGGAAATTGCCTGAAGCCGTTTGGGCATATAATACAACATGGAAATCTACAACTGGATTCAGTACCTATGAGCTTGTTTTTGGAAAGAAATCTCTTCTTCCCATTGAATTTGAACTTTAGACCCTACGAGCAGCTATGGAATTGGGTCTAGATTTGAAACGAGCTCAAATAAAATGAGTTTACAGTTAAATGAGTTGGATGAGCTTCATCTAGATGTTGTTCGTCAAACAAAATTGGTTCAACATCAACAAAAATTTTGGCATGAAAAATATATTAAAGAGAGAGAATTTCATAATGGTGACTGGACCTTGCTATTCGATTCAAGATATAAAAACCATAAAGGAAAACTCAGAACTCATTGGCTAGGGCCATATAAAATCTCTGAGGTTTATTCGAATGGCACAGTTCAGTTAAAACCAATTGATGGTGATTTCAAACTCTCTTAGTTAATGGTCATCGCCTACGTATTTACCATAAACCAGTTAATAGAGAAGAATTTACAAAGCTGGTAGAAATGCAAGGAGAGATCCAATGCATTGACTCCGCCAAGGCAAAGTCTATTTGATTTAACATTTTTTTTAAGATAAAAAAAATTGGATGGAAATTTGTAATAAAAAGACATGTGTACCTAATTCATTTTCAAAGCATTTTTCATAAATTTTTGAACTTAACACGTATTTTCATTTTGCAGGACATCTCATAAAGGAATAACAACTTCCAGAGCACCATTCCAAGATGCTCTGGAACTTGATCATTTAGGAGGCTAGTGCTCCGAAACTTGACGATCTGAATGCCCGATGCTCCGGAACCTGCTTTTCAACCTACCATGTTGGATGGATGTTCTTGTGGAATGATATAACTCCTGAAGTTTGAGTTAAGTGGTGTTTGTTATTTTCTTCTTTCCATTTGATGTTTCAACTGCATCTTTCGACGATGCTCTAGATCTTTCATCTTGTTGTTGCTCCAGCTGCATCTTTCGACGATGCTCCAGAACTTTCATCTTGTCGCTACTCCGGATGCATCTTTCAATGATGCTCTGAAACTTTCATCTTGTCATTGCTCCGGCTACATCTTTCGATGATGCTCCAAAACTTTCATCTTGTTGTTGCTCCATCTACATCTTTTGATGATGCTCCAAAACTTTCATCTTGTCACTGCTCCACCTGCATCTTTTGACGATGCTCTAGAACTTTCATCTTGTCGCTGCCTTGGCTACATCTTTCGATGATGCTCTAAAAATTTCATCTCGTTGCTACCTAGCTGCATCTTTCAACGATGCTCTGGAACTTATCCATTTTCTAGGCTCCTAATGCATGCTTTACGCGTGCTCTGGAAGTTATTCATTTTTCATTTCACCAACTCCTTTCTAGAAAAAAAAATCATTTTTTTCTCGATGCTTTGATTATCGTACATTGGTACATGTTCCTTCTTTTGCCATTATAAATAAAAGCTATCATAATAGTCTGTCTTCATTAATGACTTCGTCATCCATGAGCTTCCTCGTTCATGTCATAATAATTATACCGTCACCTCAGCTAATACCCTTGCATCATCCTGTCAAATCGGTAAAGGTATAAGATCTTCAAGCGATCATGGAATGGAAGTAAGTACAAATTTTTTCTTTAAATAAGTAGTTATTTTTGAATAAAATATGATTGATTGGAAATATTTTCCTTTCCCAATTTAGTAAATTGAGCCATTTGGTGATTCATTGTTAAGTACACTACTCTTTTTGTGACCCTTCATGCAAATTGAAATTATTACACAGCAAGCTTCAAGCAAGAGTAGAGTGGATGATTACAGTTTGGTCATATTTTTTACAAATATTAGAGCACAAGTCCTTGGAATTATTGAATTTTTTAGCAGGGTGGTAAGCAAGAGAAAGGAAAAAGATGGGAAGTACAAAGAAGAAATCTGAGCCGGCTTCCATAAAAAAGTTGTTGGGGTTAAGTAATATCTCTCGGTTGTTTGAAGAAGTGGGCTGGTTGGATTTTGTCAGGAAATTTGAAGGGTATAATGAAAAGTTGGTGAATGCATTTGCGGAAAACTACTCTAATGGTTAGGTGATTCTGCATGGGAAGCGTTTCAAGGTGAGTTCAAAAATTATCTCTTCTATTTCAAGGTTAGAAGATTCTGGTATTAAAATATCTGAAACCACACAGATTGCATATCATAAATTATTAGAATGGTTTCGTAGACAAGGAGATCCTCAACCCATGATAGTTGTCAGTACTAGGGGACAAAATAAGGGGTTTCAGCGAGCCTCTATCTTAGAACCCTAGGGTACTATTGTTGCATGTATTATTAGATATTTTACTTGTGAAGGTCAACTCACCACTGTGGTAGGACCAGCATTTCGCATATTAACACATTTGCAGCATGGGAAGGAAAACCCTACTCTAAGGGTTAATTTACCTCATTTCTTGAATGATTTTATTAATTCTTCAATAGAAAGATACAAAACTGGTTCAAGGCCATTAAAACACCATGGGTTAATTCAATTGATTTGTAAATATCATTTCCGTAAGAAACCTAAAAGAAAATGGGAAATTTTTTTGGGGAAGTTTGATATGCCTACATCAAGAAGGAAGTTAGAATTAGGATAATCTTCAAAACAAGTTGCTTCACCTTCCAGAGCAACTTTCCCCAAGGACCCTGAGGCTCCTGAACCCAAAATTCCCACCATAGTTGGTGAGGAAGCGCCAGAATTTAGAAATGATGAGTTTGAAACTCTGGCCCAGATAGAAGATGTAGAAATAATGAGTCCAAATGTGGATACTCGCCCTGTTAAGAAGAGGAAAAGAAGAACTATTCTTCTAAACGATCCAACTATTTTAAATTATCAGGATACTCCTTCTTTAAGGAGGAGTAAAATATTATCCTCTGGATCTGCAGAAACCCCAGCATAAAGTAAAGAGAATAGTTCAAAAGCTAAAAAGAAAAAGAGAAACTTGGAAATTGAGGAATCAATTCACCAATCCTTAGAAAAAGAAATATCTGTTGAAGAAGTACATTTTCACTTGGTGTCTAAAGAAGAAGTTGTAGAATAGGAAAATCAGGAAATAGAAAGGGGACAATCTCCACTTCCTATGGAGATTGATGACAGTATGTTAGGGAAATTTGTCTCCAGTTATTAATAAAGCTGTTGAAATTGTTGAAACAGAAAATATTAACATAGAATTGGAAAAATTGAAATTAGAGATAGAAGAGTTAAGAAATTAGCTGCATGAAAATAAGGAAAAGGTGAAATTACAACAAGAGGAAATAATGATGTATAAGACTGTAATAAATGGAAGGAATTAAGAAATTCAAGATTTAAAGTTGGAAACACAGGGAAAAGATACATCTATTAGTGAGTTGTAAATACAAATTCAGAATTGTGATAAGGAAAATAGGATACATAGGAATGAATTAAATAAAGAAATTCAGAATTTAAAGGGAAATTTTATGCTCATGTTTTTAGCCTTTGAAGAGGAAAAGAAAAGACAAAAAGAAGAATTAAATACTTCTCTTAGTAAGATTGTAGAATTAGAGCAGGACTTATAGGAAAGCATAAGTAAACCAAAGATGGAATCTAGAGAAGTTCAAACCGAGCCAACGGTAATTGAACGGTTCCAAATTCAGATTCCTCCAGTATTAATGAAATGGATGGAACGGTGCTATTTCCTCAGAAATGCACAAGTTGAGAATAACATATTGAAAATGGAAATGGTGTTATTAAGAGAAGAATTTCATAAAGCTTATAAGGGGAAACATGATGCATGTCAAATAGCTGAATTTCTTTTATCCTGTAGAAGGCCATCCATATTGTATTCCATGTTTTTGAACGAACAATGTTTTAGATGGAAATTGCTTAGAGTTTACAATGATCAGCCTTATGAACCTAATGATAAAGAATTTGTTAAAATATTTGCAGACTCAAAGCCTGATGAGCAAGATATACTCTGTGAATCCTTTACTCATGATCTTTTGTTAGAGAAGCATATTGATTTCTTTGTTAATCTTTTTGTGGGGGAAGTACAATTAATATCTCTATTGTCTACTATGCAGAATCAAATCCATTGGCAAGAATGTAATAAAGAATATGTTCAAGTAGATAAAAGTATAGGACTTCAAATGAGATCTCCAAATAGTAGACCAGCAGCTTTTAAAAAGACATTTGTAGCTCTTTTGTTGGATGAGAAAATGAAGGAAAGGTATGATGACAACCTTCGAGTTTGCTATAATATTTTCATACAAAAAGGGAAAAAATTGGTTGGTAGGGCTTGGAATGCATGTGAAGAGAGATATACTCCATTGCCTATATATCTAAAGAAAAGAGAAGTGATCTCTCCTCTTGGTCTTAGATGGTCCTTCAGAAGATCAAATGTCTTAGCCAAAATTATAGGAGATCTCAGAACAAAATGGATAGAAATGAGGTATAGACCTCCTTTACTACTATATCTAGCCCCTGCTTTCCATATTAATACAGATCAGGATGACATAATTTTCAACGAATGGAAACAAAGAGTTTCTTTTCATGGGGGTTTCCACAATTCCCCTATAAACTTTGATGTCACAACAAAATATTTGTATGATATCAGTGAGAAATATGAAGAAGGGAGTAGAGGGAAGAATTATAATCAGGGGACAGGAGGACATGCCAAGAACTAGGAAGTGGAGGAAATGATGAGGTAAAAATAACCTCATCCTGATAATACCATGAAGACCTGGTTCATACATACAAATCTCTATCCTCTACCAATTAATTAAATTTTAGGAGAAATAATTGCTTAATTTTAGTAAGAACTTGTATAAACTTTATTTCTTTTGATTTCTTAAAGTAATTTGCCAATACAGATTTAATGGGTTGTTTTAAGTGTTTTGTAGATAATAATCATTCAATCAAAGTTACAGATTGAAGCATCTAGCTAGCACGTGCTCCAAAATAGTTAGAGATATGCTAGAAATATGCTTCAGAACTTCAAGGTGATGGACCGAAGATGTTGTTGTTCTTAAAGTTGTTATTTCTATTATCTTTTAAATTTAAAACTTTATGGCTTGACTTGAGCCTCTTAAATATTGTGTAATAGGATTAAATATATACGGGTTATCCGTATATTTGTTTGGATATTCTCAATGGTTATCCATACCATCTAAAATATAGCATGTAGTTAAAGTTTCTCTATAAAAAAGATACGGTCTTTGGAAGTAAGATATACAGTGAAAAGTAATGTTATACTGTCAAAATGTTTCCAAAATTTATGAATAAACAGATTGTTATCTGAAATTCTAAGTTATGAGTTATGGATGATAACTATGGTTGATAAAAGTGTTCTTGAAGTAGTTGTGAATGTGAGCTAAGAATGAATGTGTTCTCCCACGAGCTAGCCACTTGACAGGAGTAGATAAGTGTTCTCTTTTATTATACTATTGTTCTGTAGAGATTCATTTGAATTTATTGTTATGAAATTTTAGCTCTGAAGTATTTGTTATCTTTCACTTCCGTAGTTTTTGTTATTCACTATTAGAATTTTTACTGTTAAGAAAATGTTTTATGGATTGCTATAATTTTTTCTGCTCTTATAATTTTCCAGCTTCTTAGTTTAGTTGTTTCTATGTTTTTTAATTTAGTTATTATGCTTTCTAAATTAGTATACTTATGCCTATAGTTCAAGAATTTTTGTTTTCTTAGGAATAAATTACTTTACAGTTTGATAGTTAAATAGTTTGAAGTTAGAATTAATCTTAAGTTGTTCTTAAAATTTAGGAAACATGAGGGAGATACTTCAGACCTCTTCTACTGCAGACTGCCTTGAACACTACCTGGTTGACAAATTGAATATTATATTCTAAAGTAATGGGACCTAATGATAGCCTATCACCTGCCATCAGGACACACTTAGCCATGATGACCGCACTAGCTGAGCAATGGCACAATGAGACGTCATCCTTTCATCTTCTGATCCAGGTGGATCCAAAAGACCTCAAAATTTCACAGTCTCAGAATCTCACAAAAACAACACTGATGCATAGAGTTCGCCGACACGATCCTGATGCAACTTGAACGGGCTCAAAAGGAGTCCATATACAGAAGTTATGCTTGGTCAAAGGTTTGGTCAAACAAGTGAATTAGGTGTCCAAAAAGGTGAAATTTGATTGTCTCAAATCCAAGTAAAACTTACACCAAGTTGTAGTGCTCGTTGTGTTGATTCCAGAACTATCTTCGCTTTCGAAAATAGAGTCCATATGAGCAAAATAGAACAAGTCAAAGTTTTAGTCAAAAATGATGATGTAAGTATGTGACATGGCATTTGACTGGATGGTGACGTGGGAATTACAGGTGATGTGGCAAAAATCTCACAAAAATTCACGTACCATGTTTTATTTTTGAAAATAAAGTGTGGAGGCTTATTTTATCTCACAAAAATCCATCGGATTTTGTGGGATCCCAAGAGGATTTGGTGGGATCAGATTTTGTGGGATTAAAACAAAATCTCATAAAAATAAAAGACAACTAATGAATAAAAACAAATACCAAACCAATATAGCCCGTAAATGGAGAAATGGCATGGGCATCATAAACAAATTAAAAATGGATTTTAAGAGGGTTGTTATTATTTGTTGTAAACGAGGGGTATTTGTTAGTAATTTGTTGTTTTATTAATTATGGTGGTTTTGGCCACAATAGCCAAATTTATGTATAAAAGGAGGTGTAGGTGATTGATTTTTCAATTCAAGTTTTTTGAGAGAATTTTCATGCCTTTGTAAGAAAATTTTGGAGAGTGTTTGGAGGAGAATTTACAAAGTGTTTTTTATACACCAAAAATTATAAAGTGTGAGTGAGATTGTGAGGAGATTATTGGAAGCTTGGAGAATTGTAAGAAGGCATTTTCAGGTGCTTGGAAATCTTAATAAAGCGGTCCAACATTGAGAAGCGGACCCGGAGACGTAGCTCAAATTGAGCGAACTCCGTTATCAAGTGTGATCTCTCTAATTCTTCTTTGTCTCATTATTTCTTTCTGTGTTTTGATTCCTTTAAGTTTCTCAGTTTATGTTCTTGAATCTGGTTGAAGTTAAGTGTTCTTTCTTATAAGAATTTCAATGGTTTAGAAACAATCACGCATTACTGCTGTGATCAGGGATTAAATCTATATTGGATTAAGTTTTTGAATTACTTTAACATCCTAGTTTATAGATCAAGTTGGTATCAGAGCAGTTTAACAGGAAAATTGCAAGTGGTGAATGTTAACCAAGTTGAAATTGAAGCAAGGAGAAGGCGCACTTACAGAATTCAACCCAGAGATTGGGAAAAGAAGGAATTTTCCACGATCAGAGATGGTAGGTGAACAAAGTTCTATAGAGTTTTATGAGAAAGCTTTCCAAAAATATTTTCTTGAAATGAAAGCTATGGTGGAAGTTCTTTTCCAAGAGAGGCAAGAATGACAAAAGAGAAAGGAAGATAAGAACAGAAGGAGGAAAATGAATCTACTTCTAAAGAGGAGAAAGGTAAAGGAGTAGGAGGTGGTGGTGACCCTTTTGAACCTCCATCCCCATCCTCTTCATCTTCTTCTTCATCTAGCTCTTCTAAAAAGAAACAAGTTGTGCAAACACCTTTGTTAAAATTGGATGTTAAATTTGAGTTGCCTATGTATAATGGTGAATTGGATGTAGAAAATTTGGATAACTGGCTTAAGCAGATCAAAGTGTATTGCAAAGTTCAACAGATCTTGGATGAATCCTCCAAAATCCAGCTAGCTACTCTTCGAATAGGAGGCACTGCATTGGTTTGGTGGGAGAGTAAGATTCAAGATGATCTTGCTAAGCATGGTAAAATCATTTCATCTTGGTATGAGTTTACCTCTGCTTTAAAGAAACAGTTTTATCCTTTGGGTTATATGCAACAAGTTGTTATGGATTGGAAAAATATAAGACAGGGTAAAGGAAAAATAGTTCAAGAGTATACACAGGTCTTTAGGAAGAAAGCACTCACTCTTGGAATTCCTCTTTATACACAAGAAACTTTATTAAAGTATATAGGTGGTTTGCATTCACATTTGAAACATACAATCTTGATGTTTAATCCATCTAACTTTGATGAAGTGTGTGTACAAGCAACCCATATTGAAGCAGGTGGAAGGAACATAAGTTTCAGTTCAAAGAAGGAATTTGTTCCTCCAACTGAAGGCAATAAAAAGGGAAAGGAGAAGAAAGTAGCCACCATGAAGAAAGAGGAAGGTGAAAAGCCTACTTGTTCACATTGTCAGAAGAATGGGCATACAGATGCGAAGTGTTGGAAATTGCATCCAGAATTGAAGCCAAAGTGGTTTAAGGATTGTAAAGGAAAGCAAAAGGCTGCAACTATCATTCAAGATCTTGGATCAGATTCTAATGACGAAACAAAGATATCAGTTGTAGGTTTGAAAGGTAAAGCTTTTGTTGATAATGATTATGCCACTGATGTTTCATGTGCTTCTACTTCTAAGAGTTGTGTTGTTCCTGAAGATAGCAAAAGATGTGAATTGTTTCATATAAGGGTGATTTCTAAGAACACTAAGATTAATGCATTGATTGATAGTGGGTCTCAAGTTAATCTAATTTTAGAGGAAGTTGTTAAAAAATTGGGATTGGAAACAAAGCCACATAAGAAACCTTATCCATTAGGTTGGGTGTGCAATGATAACAAATTGCAAGTAACTAAGCAATGCAATTTAAGATTTGCAATAACATCTAAGTTCATAGATGAGGTTGAATTTGATGTGGTTCCACTTGATATTTGTGGCATTGTGTTGGGTAGCCCATACTTATATGATAGAAAGGAAATCTTCTACATGGAACATAATCAGTATCATTTATTTAAGGAAGGAATTGAATACATTGTGCATTCTCATCCAATTAAGTCTAATAAATCTTTTGTGACAATGGGACAATTGAAAAGGGTAGTTAATGCAAGCAATAATTTGGCACTTAAGTCTGTACCACAAGAAGTGTCATTGCATAAAAAATTATCTGATTCTAAGGTTGTTTCAGTTATGAAAGACAAGTATGATGTCGGTACATTCTTTTTCTCATCTGCAAATTTAGTTATGTTATTCATCCTTCTACTTTTCAGCAGTGTTTGGTTGGTAGCAGCAACACTGAATGTGGATGTGTATATTGCTAATGTACTTAACAATATTAGTGCAGTCTTGATTGTTGTTGTGATGAGTCAGATGCATAGGTTTCAAGAAGGAAGGACAGTTGATACTGGGCAAGTGAGGCAAAAATTCCCTCACTTTAATTGCATGTAAAAATAGACCTTTTGGAGGTCCACAAGCTTCTCAATGGGGAGGAATGATCCAGGTGGATCCAAAAGACCTCAAAATTTCACAATCTCATAATCTCACAAAAACAACACGGATGCATAGAGTTCGCCGACATGATCCTGATGCAACTTGAACAGGCTCAAAAGGAGTCTGTATGCAGAAGTTATGCTTGGTCAAAGGTTTGGTAAAACAAGTGAATTAGGTGTCCAAAAAGGTGAAATTTGATTGTCTCAAATCCAAGTAAAACTTACACCAAGTTGTAGTGCTCATTGTGCTAATTCCAGAACTATCTTCGGTTTCGAAAACAGAGTCTGTATGAGCAAAATAGAACCAGTCAAAGTTTTAGTCAAAAATGATGATGTCAGCATGTGACATGGCAGTTGACTGGATGGTGACGTGGGAATTACAGGTGATGTGGCAAAGATCTCACAAAAATTCATGTACCATGTTTTATTTTTGAAAATAAAGTGTGGAGGCTTATTTTATCTCACAAAAATCCATCGGATTTTGTGGGATTCCAAGAGCATTTGGTGGAATCGTATTTTGTGGGATTAAAACAAAATCTCATAAAAATAAAAGAAAACTAATGAATAAAAACAAATACCAAACCAATATAGCCCGTAAATGGAGAAATGGCATGGGCATCATAAACAAATTAAAAATGGATTTTAAGAGGGTTGTTATTATTTGTTGTAAACGAGGGGTATTTGTTAGTAATTTGTTGTTTTATTAATTATGGTGGTTTTGGCCACAATAGCCAAATTTATGTATAAAAGGAGGTGTAGGTGATTGATTTTTCAATTCAAGTTTTTTGAGAGAATTTTTATGCCTTTGTAAGAAAATTTTGGAGAGTGTTTGGAGGAGAATTTACAAGGTGTTTTTTTATACACCAAAAATTATAAAGTGTGAGTGAGATTGTGAGGAGATTATTGGAAGCTTGGAGAATTGTAAGAAGGCATTTTCAGGTGCTTGGAAATCTTAATAAAGTGGTCCAACATTGAGAAGCAGACCCAGAGACGTAGCTCAAATTGAGCGAACTCCGTTATCAAGTGTGATCTCTCTAATTCTTCTTTGTCTCATTATTTCTTTCTGTGTTTTGATTCCTTTAAGTTTCTTAGTTTATGTTCTTGAATCTGGTTGAAGTTAAGTGTTCTTTCTTGTAAGAATTTCAATGGTTTAGAAACAATCACGCATTACTACTGCGATCAGGGATTAAATCTGTATTGAATTAAGTTTTTGAATCACTTTAACGTCCTAGTTTACAGATCATCTTCCCACCGGCAAGGCGACCGTCACATTGGAGGACGTCTGGTAGATTTTATGATTTACCATCCACAGTGAGAGGGTTATATATGACATGGACGCCAACATAGATGCATGTTATGAAATCATGGGGATGGATGAGATTGTCTTCACTGAGGTCCAGATTGATATTGAGCACTATAGAGCTCGGGTGTCGACATTTTGACTGATTATGGCAGCCATTATTTCAGGACTTGTAGCTCCAGATCGGCAGGGTAGGTATTTCAGTCTAGGATGGGGTTTAGCTTGGGATTGAATGCTCTTCAGGAGGTGATGTTGGCCTCACTTTACCATGATTTGCATGAGTTCGCATATTGCGACAGCAAAGCCATTGGTGTCAGGGTCACACTTTTGCACATTTTGGCATGGGAGCACATAGTCGTGTTTCAATCGAGAGTCACAATGGTTGACGTGGAGCTTGACGACCCAACAGTTTGGTGATATAAGGGCGTCCTTACCTTCACACACACAGGACAGGTTGGAATTCCTCACTGGCGAAGGATTATGGATGAGATGACCACATTTACCTGGAGACCTTGGCTAGGGATGCCTGCATGGTATGACGATGTACAACAACTCTTCTATGCGAGGCAGGATCAGCTCATGCAGGGATGTGAGCACATGATAATTGAGTGCTACTTGCTCGATTGAGTAGCTAGACAGTTCAAAGAAGTCCAGGATAAGTCGAATGACTGGTATGTGGCCAGCTTTGCTCGAACCACCAGAGAGATGACATGGGGTCGATCGATCCCAACATTAGATGCAGTGGATAGTTTCAGATAGCTGGTAGCTAGACATTGGGCTTATGATCAGGGGCAAGCAGACCTAAGTACCACACAATCTTATGATGACTGTTTAGGCCTCCAATCTGATTGAACGTTCCATGGTATTCTTCCACGTTGGAGGCCTCGAGGCCAGACAATAGGATGAGGGTGGGGACAAGGAGGAGGAGGACCACCTCCACACCAGCGAGAGCACAAAGATAGGGAGACATGCATCATCAGAGAGATTCCCCTGGAGATCAACAACCTCCTGTGAGGGACCAGCAGCCCCCATAGAGAGACCAGCCACTGCTAGCACCGCCTCTGCCACCTCAGCCTGATCAGAGGGATGTGTTCATTTAGTAGCTCCAATCCCAAGTACAGACATTGACAACAGAGAGGGACTAGGCTCGAGAGCATGTCCAAGCCCTCACAACAGAGTGGGATCATGAGAGGCAGCAACAACAGGCTGCAAAGCTACAACTGGAATAAGAGGTGGGCAGATGCCAACAGTTGGAGAGCATGGCAGTGATAGCACATGGCAAGACAGTCCCTGCACGGATGTACCGCGAGGCTGTGTGGGAGGTTGAGTATTATCAATTTCATTATCGGCAGGCAGTGCCTCTAGCAGCTCAGGTGGCAGAGTTTTCCTAGTAGACAGGGTACAAGCAAGATCAACCTGAGAGGCAGGTGGGTGAGGGGAGCAGCCATCAGGGCTAACTCACATAGTTTTGGTAAATGACACTTTATTTTTTGAGATCCACAGGCTTCATTTTTCATAGCCTCATTGGAATTGTATACATTTGATTGATACACATGACATTTGATCCTAATTTTGTATCATGATAGTTACTTTATTGATATATATGATATGATTTATTCATTACATGATGTGTCCTATTTTATTTATGCATTATAGATGGATGTTTATGTGGTGTTCTATGTAAGGAAAATTAGATGTGGAAACAATTCTCCTAACGTCAATACCTCAGGAAAGAATGCAGATATACTTTTAAATTTTACAATTACAGTCCAATTAAGATGCACTATGAAACAGATAACAAAAATAGAGTATTTGACAATCACACATGAACACCAGATATATGTGGGAAAACCCTTATGAGAGAAAAACCCACCACACCAAGAGAAATCATTTTGTATTACAGTAATGGAGATTACATACAAATGATAGACTTATCTTTCTGGTGTCTATTTACAGCAGCATTCACCATGAACAATCTCAGGAACCTTCAAGTTACAGTTTCAATAGAATAAAATACATTTATTGATCATGCAATCACCCAATAATCCGTCGATGCAACCAACCGATCACAAAATGCAACCACAGAGTATATCCCTATTGTTCCATGTCCGTCGAGCTCCCTCATAGAACCGTCACAATGAACAGACTTCCAACTATTTACATTCGGCTTCTCCTATTGGTCCACGAGACCCCACATAGGACGGTCAAACAACGATCAAGAGAATTCACATGGTGTTAGCATCTCGATGAGACACTAACAGTGTCTCGCCAATGCCACATAACCTTCATATTGACGTCACCAAGAGTGACCATTTTTGCCAAGATGTTCTATTGAGCTTTCGGTGTTACGCTGAAACACCAAGCAGTCGCCCAGACCTATCACTTTTGCCAGGAGATCATAGCGAGTCACCAAAGGTTATACAGAAGTCACATATTATATCAAGCTCCAAAGAATAGTCGACAAGACTTAACATCTTCACCGAGAGTTCTTATCAAACACATATTTGTTACACCGATGAATGTTTAAATGTGTCCCTGTCGACGTGACCTTCACTGTTCGCTAAGACCTCACACATGAATCTTTATGTTACAGCGAAGACATAATATGTATTCCTGTCGATGAGACATTTCCACTTCGCCGAGACATCATAATGAAACAAACATGTTACTCCGATGAACCCAAGTATTACACTGTTGGTGAGACATTGGCTATTTGAAGAGACTTCTCACCGAACCGACATAGGTTATCCCAAAGCCCGCAGTCACCAAGAGTCTTCCCGATACACGATTGAATGGCCTGTCGGCCAAAGGTTTCCATGTGATAAGATGTCATAGCGAATACACTATGTCACAGTGATATGATTCCAAAGTCCAACTATTCGGTGAGACTCCTCCAAGGTCATAGCGACCTGAACAATACATGGTGTTCCAAACTGCTTGTCGGCCAGACATAAGAGCTGTCACACTAACTTGGCTCCTAAATAGTTTTCGGCCTGTATTGATTGAGGCATACATTTCCAACAATCTCCCACTTGATGAAGATCATACAGGCACCTCCAAAGCACAATTAAAAATTACTAAAAATCATGGGCACTAAGGCCCATTGAATTGGCACACCACCTAAAATTGTTTGTACTCACTAGCTTTGTCAATGCATCTGCAACATTCTCTAGAGTATCAACCTTTTCCAAACTAACCTTTCCATCCTCAACCATATCTCGTACAAAGTGGTACTGTACATCAATATGTTTCGTCCTGGCATGGAAAGTGGGATTCTTTGCCAAAAAAATTGTAATCTGACTCTCACAAAAAATTGTTATTTCTCCTGCATCAAAACCAATGTTAGAACACAAACTTTTCAACCAAACTGCTTCTTTACAAGCATGAGTAGCTGCCATGTATTCAGCCTCCATAGTGGACAAAGCGACTACAGCCTGTCGCTTGCTCATCCAACTCAAAACACCACCATTCATCATGAAAATGTATCCACTGGTGGACCTCCTGTTGTCAATTCCCCCTGCCCAATTAGAATCCACATAGCCACGAATACTAAGAGTCCTTTGTGATTCAACCAAGTTACCATGGTAACACAGCAAAATCTGAAGTGCCCTTCAAATATTTGAAAACTCTCTGTACAACATTCCAATGTGTTCTTCTAGGATTAGTCATAAACCAACTAAGAACTCCCACTGCTTGGGAAATGTCTGGCCTTATACAGACCATTGCATACATAAGACTTCCTACAGCACTAGCATAGGATACACTAGTCATGTCCTCCATCTTAGTAGGAGATTTTGGACAGTCCTCAACAAATAGCTTCGTTCCCTGCAAGACTGGAACCACTAGTTGTTTGCAATCATTCATACAAAATCTCTCAAGAACAGTCCTGATATACTTACTCTGACTGAGCCATAGTTTTCTATCCTTCCTGTCCCTGGTGTTGTGTAGTTTTTGCACACACGCCCCACTTGGAGTAGGGACCCTCTTTTCTGGTGTCTTTTGACCTTTGGTTTTATTGAACTTATCTTTTGAGGTCTTGACGTATTGGTCTTGCTAGCTTTGACCTTGCCTTGAGGCTTGAACTGATTGAAATTGAGTTTAAAGCAAAATCAGGGTTTTCATCGAAGTCCGGGATTTTGCAGCTCCAACGGATTTTTCTGGGCTCTAGTTCACCATCCGTTCATCACTGCATTTTCCGAAACCGGGTTTCTGCTTGATCCCGGGATTTTCCGGTTCTTGCGGATTTTCTCGGATTGTGCCAGAATCTCGAACTTCATCTTTTTCCCGGTTTCTGCATTTCTGCGAAATCTGCGTTTCCACGTATCTTGGGATTTTCCAAAATTCTGTCCTGGGCTCGGGTTTCCGGATTTGTCAGAAGTGTCTTGTCACTCATTAATGACCGAGGTACCTTTGCTCAGACAAGTATATGGGCGGATTCGAAACCTTTCAAACATCATTTCGATTTCATCTATTCACTTGTTGATTGCTCTGGCGATTAAGAGTTTCATTTGAGCTCTGAAGATTGATCTCAAGCGGCTTGTGGGTGGATTGCTGGGTGTCGGTGTCTGGATTTGCGTTGCCTGGGTGTGTTCATTTTGAAGTTGTTTCTTCAAGTTTGAGTTTCACCTGCAATAATTAATGGTTGGTCGCCGATAGCCTTCTCATTTGTTTATGCAATGATTAAGTTCTCTGGGTTGACTTATGGTCATTTTGGGTCGGCCTTGGCTTGCTGGTAGTTTTATATTTATAAAGCTAGGGTTTGACTTTGCCCTTCATCTATTTTTATCATCCTCTCTGCGCGTGTTTTGTTTATCAATTTAGAGTTACATGAGTTTTTGTAGCCTTGTCTAAATAGGGCTAGCCCCTAAGTGTGCCATTCGCCACACTCTGGGACGATTAAGGTTTTGTTTCATTTTTCCCAAATTAGCCAACTTCCAGTAGGGTTATTGCGATTTCCTGATTTATATTCGGCCCAGCCTGCTCGTACCTTGAAGAGATCCTTGTGTCCATTGATTGATCGCCCAAATGATAGTTTTCTGTGAAACTTTAAGCTTATCTAGGCTTTAATGGCGGAGGTCTGGTCATTGGAGTTAGGGCATCGCCATTTCACCATGTGGACTCATCATTTGAGAACTTTGAGAGTTTTGAAACCATTTGCACTCTCAATCTTGTTGATTAAGCGTTGATTTCTGGACCATTAAAATCTGAGTAGATAAGTTTACATGATCATTTAATCGCCAGTTTGCGGGTTTTCCTTCGTCGGGTTCCCGTGGTGTCTGCGGAATTCTCGCGCACCCGGATTTTCCCGGTTCAGGCTTTTTCCGTGGAATGGAGCAATTTCCAAAACACTTCTAGCTGTCCACGAAAATCTGTCCCATCCAGATTTTTTCAGTTTTCCTGTCTGGCTTTATCCTTTTTGATTTTTCAAAGATAGGACTAATGGAGTGAATGCTAATTTCTTATTTCTTGTTGCTAATGAATAAATTGCATGATAATCTGATGGTTTTCTAGTTGAATTAACGATTCATTTGTCTAATTATGTCTTGGTGATAGGAATCCGTCTGGGTCGGATTTCTTCGAAATTTTGCCCCGACTGGATTTTCCCGGTTAACACGATTTTCCTGAACTATCTCATTTATCTGGATCTTCAAGAATTGGCGATTTCTGATGGATTTTAATTGCTTTATCCGATTTTATGCTAACCTTTGGTTGGAATATGTATAATAATTGAATACTAATGATGTCTTTTGTGAGTGCAGACTCAGGATCTTGCCTTTGCCACCTGTCACCGAGTTGGATGGAACATTCTTGAGGGTTCAAAGTTCATCGGCTCAGAACAAGGATAAGGGAGGCGATGCTTAAATGCCTATTTTGAGATTTGTGCTTCCCTATTATCATAGGGCATGCATTGGACTGGGCTACATTGGGGACTGTGTCAAGGCCGACCTTGATGATAGATGGCAGTTAATGTGTGCTTTATTTTGTTTTCCTAAGGCCGACTTGTTTTTGGGCGGATATTCTTATTTTGTAAATGTTTGGCTAGGCCGACATATCTTGGGATTTGCTATAAGGGAATTCTTGCCTCATTGTAAAGGGTTAGCTAGACAGTAATAGAGATAAGTAAGAGCAGGAGTTAGAGTATTTTGCAGTAAAAGTAGTA
>VDFB02143634.1:0-12588 GCA_007258455.2 Sequoia sempervirens | reverse complement strand
GGCAAAATGCTGACATAAAGTATGGAATGAAATATTTTATAAAAAAAAGTTGATGGTGTAGAAAGCATGCATGTGATGAATGGTCGGTGGGAAATGCGGTGGGACAATTTTTTTATGAGTAATTTCTTTAAAATTAATGATAGGTAGTGGCCAGATGGAGATGGTCGATTAGGCAGTTATAGATGTCGGTGGTGACAGCCACTGAGGAGGTGGGGATCAATGGCGATGAATTTCTTCTCTTTTACTGAATAAATGGGATGAATGTGCAAACGCAATGTCGGTGGCAATAAAGGGCCCATCTTAACTTTTCAACTCCCTAAAGTAGCTTTCTATGGTTCGTCACTTCCATTAATTTGGCCACAAGTCATGTTTGGTGTGTTTTTTATGAGCCCACGTGCTCTGTTTTTAATGACCGTTTATACCAGTTGCACTCTAAATCTGAAGATGGCCATGTGGGCTGTGTACCAGGCACCCCTGCTCAGAAATTTCCGCCTGTAAATTCAAATTTAAGATGTACTTTTTAACAGTGTTTCGAAAATTTAGGAGTGAAAGGAAGGAGTTTTGTTTTTTTTCTGTTTTTTTTTTTATATTTAGGTATGGTGCCATGAATCACCGAACAAGTAAATATACAATTAATCAATTATATTAAAAGATTATAGAAATAAAATGAGATGACAAGTAAATATAAGGAAGGTAAGACGTAACAAACAAGTAAATAAACATATTTATCTATAATCTGTCATTTTAAAATTAAGATGAGACAATGAGCAAGTAAATATAAAAAAATAAAATGTAATGAACAATAAGTTAAATATATTTATATACAATTTATCACTTCAAAAATAAGATGAGACGATGAGCAAGTAAATATAAGAAAAGTAAGATGTAAGGAACAAGAAGATTAATATATTTATCTACAATCAATCAACTATAATAAAAGACTTCAGAAATAACATGAGATAACGAGCAAGTAAATATAAGAAAGGTAAGACGTAACGAACAAGCAAACAAACATACTTATCCATAATCAATCAACCATAATTAAAGACTTCACGAATAAGATGAGATGACAAACAAGTAAATATGAGAAAGGTAAGACGTAACAAATAAGCAAATGAACATATTTATCTACAATCAATCAACCATAATAATAGACTTCGGAGATAAAATGAGATGACAAGCAAGTATATATAAGAAAGGTAAGATGTAACAAACAAGCAAACAAACATATTTATCTACAATCAATCAACATAATACAAGACTTTAGAAATAACATGGATGTAATGAACAAGCAAATAAGCGTACTTATTTACAATTAACCAACCATAAGAAAATATTTCGAGAATAAGATCAAATGAGCGAGTAAATATAAGAAAGGTAAGATGTAATGAACACAAAAATGAACATACTTATTTACAATCAATCAACCATAAGAAAATATTTCAAGAATACGTTTAGACGAGCAAGTAACTATAAGAAATGTAAGAAATAATGAACAAACAAAAAAATATACTTATCTACAATTAATCAACCATAATAAAAGACTTTAGAAATAACATGAGATGATGAACAAGTAAATATAAGAAAGGTATAATGTAACAAACAAGAAAACAAACATATTTCTCTACAATTAATCGACCATAATAAAATACTTCAAAAATAACATGAGATGCTGAGAAAGTAATATAAGAAAGGTCAAATATAAAGAATAGACAGACAAACATACTTATCTACAATCAGTCAACCATAGTAAAAGACTTTAGATATAAGATGAGATGATGAGAAGGTAAATATAAGAAAGGTAAAACATAACGACCAAGCAAACAATCATATTTATCTACAATTAGTTAACCATAATAAAAGACATTGGAAATAGCATGAGACAACGAGAAAGAAATGTAAGAAAGGTAAGATGTAACAAACAAGCAAACAAACATATTTATCTACAATTGATCAATCAATCATAATAGAAGACTTCATAAATAACATGAGATGAAAATCAAGTAAATATAAGAAAGCCAAGACATAATGAACACACAAATAAACATACTTATTTACAATCAATCAACCATAAGAAAAGATTTCAAGAATAAGATTAGATGAGTGAGTAAATATAAGAAAGGTAAGACATATCGAACAAGAAAATAAATGTACTTATTTACATTCAATCAACCATAAGAAAAGATTTTGGGAATAAGATCAAACAAGTGAGTAAATATAAGAAAGGTAAGACATAATGAACAAACAAACAAACATTCTACAATTAATCAACCAAAATAAAAGAGTTCAAAAATAACATGAGATGACAAGCAAGTTAATATAAGAAAGATAAGACATAACAAATAGACAAACAAACATATTTTGTCATAATAGGACTTTCAAAATAACATGAGAGAATGAGCAAATGAATGTAAAAAAGGTAAAATGTAATGAACAAGCAATCAAACATATTTATCTACAATCAATCAACCATAATAAAAGATTTCAAAAATAACATTAGACAACAAGCAAATAAATATAAGGTAAGACGTAGCAGACAAACAAACAAACAAACTTATCTACAATCAATCAATCAATCGATCATAATAAAATATTCAAAAATAAGATTAGATGAGCAAGTAAATATAAGAAAAATAAGACATAATATACAAGCAAACAAACAAATATATTTATCTACAATCAATCAACAATTAAAAACAAACACTTCAAAAACAAAATGAAGCTAGCAAGTAATAGTATATATCTGCAATCGATCAATCAATCAATCATAATAAAAATTTCGAAAATAAGATTAGATAAACAAGTAAATATAAGAAAAGTAAGACATAATATACAAGTAAACAAACAAATATATTTATGTACAATCAATCAACGATTAAGAAAACACTTCAAAAATAAGATGAAGCTAACAAGTAATAATATATATCTGCAATCAATCAATCAATCAAAATAAAAACTTCAAAAATAAGATTGATAAACAAGTAAATATAAGAAAAATAAGATATAATATACAAATAAACAAACAAATATATTTATCTACAATCAATCAACGATTAAAAAAAATGCTTCAAAAACAAGATGAAGCAAACAAGTAAATGTAGATACTGCAATCAATGAAACATAAACACATTTCACCTCATTGACATAAAAATCATGACAAGAGCAGACAAATATGATCTGTTACACAACCTTGTGGCCTACAAAGACGACCTCATGTGGTGCACTGGGCCTACCCTTCCATACAATTGCCTGCACATGATGCACAGCCATTAAAGTCCATTGAAAAGCTTTAACTTCTTCTACACCTGTCAGTCACGCGTGGCTTACCCAACACTCTACAACTCTATCAATGAGAGGATCATGTTCGACACCGTTCTTACCACGCATTCTCAGGAATTCAAAATAGACTACTGAGTATATGACGTCCCTCCATTACAACCAATGATGAATAATTTCGAATTTCAAACAAGATAAGCATAACTTTCAAGGTTATCAAGATGCTGACTAATGATTTTTTTTAAATAAATACCTCTCATTGGTTTAGACTTTACTTTCTCATTCAAAAGACCTAAAATATCTGCTTTAACCGTATTCAAGAACAAATCTAGTTTTCTAACGGGACAATAGTTGGTATGTATCTTTTGTTGCTTAAGCGTCTTTACATAGAATTGGACTGGTATGAAAATTCAGGCCCACTTTGATTACAATGTCTTAAATGAAATAATTAGCTATGAGTTCTTTCTTCAAATTTGGTTTATGATATTGTTATACATTTGATCTTTTTATTATTAGTTTTTAATTTTAGATTAGACTTTTAAGCGTGAATTTGGTTGATGTCAGTTCTGTAGTTAGGAGAGCATTTATTGTAGTGCATCATCGTAGGTCTATTGCTTGCCTACTTAAGCATCTTTACATAGAATTGGACTGGTATGAAAATTCAGGCCCACTTTGATTACAATGTCTTAAATGAAATAATTAATTATGAGTTCTTTCTTCAAATGGTTTATGATATTGTTATACATTTGATCTTTTTATTATTAGTTTTTAATTTTAGATTAGACATTTAAGCGTGAATTTGGTTGATGTCAGTTTTGTAGTTAGGAGAGCATTTATTGTAGTGCATCATCGTAGGTCCATTTGTTTCTGAGTTTTTCACTCAATCGTATTCAATTAGTTTGTTAGGGGTTTGACTAGGGAGAATTTGATCCTTGAAATTTAGTAGACTCCCTTAAGGTGTTCCCAAGCACTATCTATTGCATGCCTACTTTATTGTAGTGCATCATCGTAGGTCCATTGCATGCCTACTTTTTGTTTTTGAGTTTTTCACTCAATCGTATTCAATTAGTTTGTTAGGGGTTTGACTAGGGAAAATTTGATCCTTGAAATTTAGTAGACTCCCTTAAGGTGTTCCTAAGCACTATCTATTCATACACACATCTAGACAATAAATCTTGGGGTGAAGTGGATTCTAACAATGCATAATCTAGTGGTTGAGATATACAAGTTTTAGTTTAGGTTTGTGCATAGGTTAGATTTCCACTCATGGAGATCAAATCTATAGCCATATAAATGATCCAAAGTAAAAAAAACCACACATCTACATAATATAACATCTTTATCTAAGTCAATCCTATTTTTTTTTAATATTAGTGAACCAACTTCTAACATCTACCACATCACTTCCTCATCATCAAATTTTGAGCAAAGTATCTCATTTAATTTATTTAAATTTCTACACTTTGTTTAGTATTTACTTCAATTATAGTTCTTGGGTCTAAAACCCTAAGCATTTATTATTATTTAATTATTTATCCTCAAAAAAGTATGTTTATCTTGATTAAATTATTTGGTGAATTTGACCACTCTTACACTTCCTAGGGTTTTGACTTTAGTATTTTGGGCCTTCTTCCATTAGGCTTTCAAATATTATTTTTTAATTTCTATAAGTTTAGAAATAAAAAATAAAGATGTGTAAAGCATAAGGCAACAACAAAACCATTAGATTTAAACAAAAGATCCTAATCTATCAATGAAGAACAAAAAGATATAACAAATAAGAAATTGAAACTGTGATTGTAATCATAGTAATAGCTAAGTACACCAAATCCATACAAATTTAAGCAATATTTAACCAACTAAGCTACAATCCTAATGAAATATTTGGAAACCATTAACCAAGAAGCCATTTAAACAAAACCATGAAGAAATGCATAAATGAAACCTAGCTAAATGCTCCAAACCCTATCCCATTGGGGGATTGGTGTTGCATTGATATGGAATGACAACCCTTTCCCAATCCCTTTGATAAAATGAGCATCTAATCAAACTACATTGATGAAAACCAAGCTAATATTGATGAAGCTATGCTAAAGATGGATGAAAAGCTAATAATCGATGCAAAGATAAATAAAGATAGTATTCAAACATGCAACATAACTTTGCTTCGATGGAAGTGGATCCATTTCTCTCCAAAATGTGAGGTATTTATAAGAGAAAATGATGAATCAAGGGTCAAGATGCAATGTGAGGTGAAGGCATAGATCAAGGATTCTCATCAATGGATGAGAATGCAAGATCACATGGATCAAAGAGTCAATCAATGGTTCACAATGACTCAAGCAAACACACTTTCAAAGTTGTTAGAAGGTTTGTTAGGAAAGAATATTCCATTTTTGGAGCTCAAATGGGAGAATATTATGAGGGAATATTCTCATGCAAGTAGATGGGCAAGGAAAAATTAGTAATTAGTTAATTAAAACAAATTTTTAATTGTGCAAGTTGAGTGAATTCAAGATTATCATTAAATAATTAATTAATTTAATCAAAAGGGGTTCAAATGAAATTTAATTAAATAATTACGATTATTTGATGAAATGAGAGGACATAAGGGGGTTTAAATTGAATAATTTGCATTATCTAATTTAAACAAGATGAAATTTTAGTGTGAAAGGGGGTGAATTAATCTAATTAAATTAATTAGATTAATAGATGAGAATGATGCATTTAATTAAACAACTAGAATCATTTAATTAAACAATTAAAAAGGAGATGAATTTTAGGAAAAAAATGATGTTAGTAGCCAGATTCAAGTGTGTTTAATATCATTTGGGACAATTTTAAGTGTCTACATTTTGCCCCTCTTTGAAGCAAGGTACTTGTTACATTGGTTCAAAAACTGATGCTTTTTGGATTAATGTCACCACTCAGATAAAAAATTTAAAAACTCATGATTTTTGTGATGCCCCATTATTGCCCCAGTAGAAGGAATTATGCTGGTACCCTGCCCCCTTGAGAGATCGGATGAAAATTTGAA
Source organism: Sequoia sempervirens (assembly GCA_007258455.2). NCBI lineage: Eukaryota > Viridiplantae > Streptophyta > Pinopsida > Cupressales > Cupressaceae > Sequoia > Sequoia sempervirens. The sequence goes on along the minus strand of VDFB02143634.1, from coordinate 6,275 downwards.
ATTTTGGGTCAATGTTGCGAAAAAGGGTTAACATTGATTCAGGTGTTGAAATAGATTTCAGGATGCAAAAACAAGCCGAGAAACACAAAAAAAGTCTCAAAATATGCTCCATAGCTTAGAAATGAACAAAACAATATGAAACCCTAGTTTCCCCCTCAAGTTAGGGAAAAAATCCTAATTTTCATGCATAAATATAGGTGGGAGAGTCATTTCTATTTATTTGCACACTTGTCTTCTAGTGAATTGTTGTATTTTTGCTCTGACCCACAGACAAAATGGCTCACTGCATGCTTCCTACACACCTTTCTTTGAACTGACGACCTCTAGATGTATGACCCCAGGTATGTGCTTCAAAACTTTCCTCATTTTTTGCACTTTTAATACATTTATTAGGGGTTAAACTAGGTCCTTGAATACTGTCGCTTTTGAAACGGTCAGTGATGCTTTTGATTTTATAGCAACACACTTTCCAAAATGTGACATGCTATAGCATTTGGGTGTAGAGTCACCATTGAGCTAGGGTGACACATGTGAAAAATAGTGACACATCTAGGTTTTAGGTTCCAATGACGCTATGAAAAATAGCGACACTTTCTTTAGATTGACGCACTAGGGATTTTGGTTAAAGTGACACATCACAATGTCGAATCGCTATTGAAATATAGCAACGTGCCTACAAAATGGCAACACAATTACAAAAGGATAAAGTGATGCTATTGAAAATAGTGACACTTTTGCAGATTTAGCACTTGGAAACTTAGATTCTAATCATTTTTTAGCCAAATTGACACTATTTGCTTCATGCATGTAGGAGGATATTCAACCTCTCATGTCCTAGGAGCATCAACTTGACATTATTGTGGAGGCACATCATTTCACAATGGAGCAGTAGGAGCTCTTGGGAGTCATTGGATTCAGATTCATTGCGTGGATGCTGGAGGTTGGGACCCACTTAGCTATGATGACAATGTTGGTGGAGCACTAACATAGTGAGACTTCTTCATTCCACCGCCCTACTAGCAAGGCTACTGTCACATTGGAGGAAGTATGGAATATTTTGCAGCTTCCCATCCACGAGGAGTGAGTCATCTATGACACAGTTTCTGGGATGGATGCAACATGCTTCGAGATCTTACGAGCGGATGATATCCTTCTAGTGAGCTCTCAGATTGACTTGGAGTAGTTCCAAGGATAGGTTTCAGACTTTAGATTAGTTTTAGGTGCCTTGATCTTTGGTTTGATTGCCCCAGACCAATGTGGTAGAGGTTTCAGTCCAGGTTGGGGACTAGCGTGGCATGACATGCTATTCAGGATTACTCAATATGCATGGGGTTCCATTATGCTTGCATCATTGTACCATGATATGCATCAAGCTGTGTACTACCAGGGAAGGAGCATAGGAGTCAGGATCACAGTATTACATATATGGGGATAGGAGCAGATTGTTGTGTTGAGACCCATTTTTTCTTTAGCAGACATTGATCCAGATGAGCCAATTGTATATAGATACCGAGCAGCTATGACCTTGTAGCACACAGGGCTAATAGGGATTCCATATTGGAGGAGGGTTATAGACAAAATGACCATGTTTAGGTGGAGGCCATGGCTTCAGGCACCACCATGGTACAATGATCACCAACAGTTGTTCTTTGCTAGGCAGACTCAATTCATCCAGGGTCGGGAGCACACTATGATAGAGCAATATCTTCTAGACCGTGTGGCTCACCAATTCAGAGAGACAATATGTACCCCTAGATGACTACACAACCATTTTTTCTTGGGCACAAAGAGACAGTCTGGGGCCTGTAGATTCAGCCTTAGGTGGCTATAAATGATTTTAGATAGCTAGTGGCTTGGCCTTGGGTGTATGATAGAGGACAACTTGATGTAGGTACTACCCCAAGTTATGATGCATGGCGGGTGGCCCCTACACGCTTGATAGATTCAGTTGGAGGGTATCCATGGGGTAGACCCAAAGGTTGGGGTGTAGGCAAAGGATGACAATAGGATGATCAATAGCACCCCCATGATTAGGTCATCAAGACTAGGCAGTTGGATAGGTACCAAGGCCACCTCCACCACCACCACCACCACTGCATTAGCATCAGTAGCCTCCACCACAACAACAACAGGGTCAGGATCCTCATGACATACAAATTTAGGCCCTTATAGCTGAGAGAGATCAGTTGTGGCAGTAGTTACAAACCATGACAGCTGATAAGGACTATGAGTGATAGTTGTGGTAATAGTTGGATCTTCAGTTGGCCTAAGAGACCGAACAACGGTATCAGTTAGAGGTTGTGGGTGAAGCCATATAAGTGGTTTACACTTTTGAAGAGGAAGGAAATTTCAAAATTTTCCCACTTTCCATATCAAATGGGTTCGGCCGAACCATATGGCTCGACCGAACCATTTAGTTGGTTCGGCCGAACCATATGGTTCAGTCGAACCCATGACTCGGCTGAACCAGTCGCCGAGCCTAATAAAAAACAATATTGAAGTGGGTTCGGCCGAACCCCTTGAATATGACAAAAACAAAAAAAATGCTTTCACTTTCACATTTTTACTATGAATTTACCAGTCAGTCACTGTCCCTGCGTGCGGCGAACATAATCTGAACGGCGACCCAACAAAAGTTCTCACCAGCGAAAGCAAATTTCGGGTCCTCTCTTCAAACTTCATCATTCCAATTCGCATATCAACCACTATTGAGCACAAGGTATTTAAAATTTCATTTTTTTTGAGTTCAAAATGCATGTATTTGTTTAATTTCGAAACCCTATATGCAAATTTTTTAAAATTTGTTGAATTCAAATTGCACTTGTTTGAAAGTTTTTAAAGCATTTTCAATATAGTATTTTGCTTCCCCGTTTTGCATAATCCAAGGGTTTGAGTAAGGAAAAACGAGTTTCCTCCGAAAGTTAATGCAAAAAAACATTATAATGGCTCTCAACATAGTCTAAAAAATGGAGATAAATAAATTCCTAAAGACTAGAAGTGTAGGGGTCAAGGTCACAAAATAATTTTAAAACTACAAATTTAGGGTTAAACTTGTAGATGAAAATGCAAATTTCATACATGTAGGAGTGAACCATGAAAGTCATAGCTTGATTTGTTAAGGTGTTATAATATTAAATCTTATAAAAAATCAATAATCATATCATTGATTACGTACATTACAATAAAATATCTCCATATAACAAATGAAGCTAAAAACCCTAACCTTCTTTGTGAATTCTATAGTGTGTTTGCTACATGAGTAATTTTTTTTATGAAAACCATGTTTAGGAATGAAAATATCCAATCCCTTATGCTTCTAAACTAAAGTTTGCAATGCTTATGGTTCTTTTGGCCTTATAGATTCTTGAATCATTTTATAATATAAAACCTACATATAACCTACTTTGGCTCTAATAATTGTAAACCCTTTAGAAATTCTAAATTGTTGCATCTTGTCTTGATTTTCCCACCATTGTTATTCCTTTTGAAATTTTTACAAATTAGGCAAAGAATCCTTGCACTTATATAGAGGATCCTTATGTATGTTCTTAAAATTATTTAAGGTTAAATGACTTAATCTAAAATAAAGGCATATATGGATCTCTTGCAATTGTAACCTCTTTACTAGTGTTCAAACATATTTGATAACTTGATGGCATAACATAGATGATGTTGTTTGATATTGCTTTATCCATGGATACCCAAATAAAATATGAGATACATCTAAAGAAGAAAGAATATGACATAGAATAAGAACTTCCCTCATCTTTTAGACCATAAAATTAAGGTAAAATAATGTATCCTATAGTTTCAATCAACATATCATTAGTCAATTTTAAATAAACCTTCAAATATGCATATGCTTGTTGATAAAATGATGACAAAACAAAAATTATTCAATGCATACATTTTATTGGTGAGTAAGATCAATAAACAAACCCTTACATGGTTCATGATCCACACAAAACCAAATGACCATTATAATTATTTGGTAATATCTCACAATGTGAAGAAGGTGTCAAAATAATTAGCATACCTAAATAGTAAATTGACTTGTCATAAAGTGGGTGGGTAGCTTAGTGGTGGAGATTTGCATCCTAACTAGTTCATGGAAATTTCAACATGAGGAGAATTAATAGTAAAATAATAATATCTTTTGACAACATAGGCATCCAAGTACTCATTCCAAGATTGTTGAAGATACAACATTAATACATTAGGATTTCAATTAAATATCACACTTTCCTATAAAAAAATCCCAATTGATCTATCTTTTGGTAGTGCATTTAGTTTGATATTTTTTTCTTCCCCATACTTACAAGATTCCTTTATTATCGAAGCTTATTTACTCTAGTATGTTATCCTTGGTTCTCATATGAACTATATATATATAATTCAATCAAGATCATCTTATCATTACAAATTTAAACTTAGCTTATTTTTTCTCCCAATTTCTTCTTAATGAACATATGGTCTTTCTTCCTCTACTAGCCTACTCATGCACCATCACCAACCATGAATGAATCTCCATGAAGCTAAATACCCATTTGTACTTGGTTGGTGTAAGTTGGGATTAGTGTTCCATTCACTTAAAATCTTATCTTTAATGTTTTTTTCTAAATTCTTTCTAAAAGGCATAAATTACAGTCTAGAGCTTTGATTTTAATATTTTCTTAAAATTAAAAATATTAATGAGCTTGATGCATTAAGCTAAAAAATATCAATTTGGACACCATTAAAACCCTCGAGAGACTCTCGCAAAGTGAAAATGAGCTCCAAAATTTTATAGCGTGATATGTGAGAAAAAATGAAAAGGTAAGCAATGGGCTCAAGATATTATTATAATAAAATTAAATAAGGAGATCGTGATGATTATTGTACTAGGAGTTACATTGGGAAGAGTGTAGCATCTTTTCATAATAGATGAGACTTATTGTAATTGACATCTTCATCATAAAGCACTAGTATTAGGAGTGGTTACTATCAAGGTTATGGGATTTAAGGTCCTATATCATTAGTTCGTTTATATTTTGTGTACATGTTCCAATGCATAGTGGGGCATGGGTTCTTTTCTTGTGGACCATGATTTTTTTCCACTCATTACATAAATTAATTGATCATTTCTTGTTTCCCTTGCTCTATATATAATTTAATGTATGACATAAGGTTTAAATAGTGTTATGTAGAAACAGCCAAAACATTAGACTAAAGAAGATTGAGTGGATTGGATTGTTATAATCTTGTTATGAATATTAATAAAAGTTTCATATCTCTTTAGTAGTGGGATTTTTTGAAAGGGTTTCTCCATATTATAATTCTAGTGTTCATGAGGTTTGAATATTTATTTATTTTCTCAACTATTTCATTAATATTATTTGGTATATTGTATGTTTGATTAGACTTAAAGTGCCTCACCATTAGTTGATACTCCTACTATATATATTTACCTTGTTTGCAATAGTTTAGTCCATGTCAATAGTTGATTTGCACCCTTAATAACTTGGTGGGAATATCAAGTATTTTTTATTAAATATAATCAATAATCATTGTAAAAGAAATTTTAAATCAAATGTTAGTCTAGAATGATTATTTGAGTGCTAGATAAACCATTTAAATTTAACCTTCATAATATTACTCTAAATATGTAGTTTTACCAACCAAAGGAATGATATTTATGTCTATTACATGACAATTACAAAATCATGACTATAATTCTTTAAATTATACTCATAATCTAATTTAATACTCATAAGATATTAAATCATTATTTTTCTCAAGAGACGTGTAATTAAATATCAAGAATATTCTTTAGTTTATTAGTCCACAAAATAATTTTAATATAGTCCATAACATTCAATTTTAAAATTCATAGAGTTGTTGGGATATTATCATATCACTAGCTATGGAAAAATTTAGGAAAGGGTGGGATATTACACTGCCCCCTATATTTGTGTGTTCTAGAGAAAATTAGCATGGAAGGTTTGCATTTCTCACAAATAAGAAAAAATCCTGAGAATAATGTACAATATTCTACTATATGTTTTCATATTGTTGAGTTATGCCTTGCAAATTAAATGTGTATCTTTTCCTCTACAACATTCCATTTATACATAGAACTATGGATTAATGGTTTTATTATATTATGATTGAATTATGCCTTATGTTGGAAATTCCTCTATCTCTTCTTTGCTAAAATACTTTGGAACTAATAGGATTCAATTGTGTTTTATGACATAGGTCTATATTACCACAATGATGTATGTATAGGTGTACAT
>VDFB02143632.1:0-14926 GCA_007258455.2 Sequoia sempervirens | reverse complement strand
TTTTTCCTGCGAAAACTTAACTCAAAGAAAGATTAAATGCAAGACCCGTATGTGGGTCCCACCGGGCGTGCCAGAAATGTATACCTTGATATTTTATGCTACTCTAAATGTGCGAATCTAACTAAGAAACGTAAAAGACAAAACACCAAGGACACCTCAAGATTAGCCAAAAGAGAGTTAGAATAAGAAAGGAAATAGATAAACAAAATAGGACAATATCACCTTCCTTATTGTTGGTTGCTCCTTGATTAGCCTTCGATTTGAATAGCTTGTGTGCTCCTTAGATGGTAGATTGAATGACTAAAATGCAAGATTCTATAGGCAAGATGACTAGCAAAGATGATTAGTTGATTGCAAATGCTTGAGGATTCAAATGGACAGCATGTAGGTATGGAAGTGAAAAGTGTTGAGAATGCAAAATAACAGCATAAGGGTGCTCAAATCTAAAGTGTTGTGGAAATGCCCTTGAGGAGGGGGTATTTATAGGAGAATTTGAATTCTCTAGAGAATTCAAGGGTCAAGATTGCTCCAACAAGGCCAAGATGAAGGGCTATGGTGGGTTGAGAACCCACAAGCCCTCACATCTTGACATGTGGAGGGTGAAGTGGACAAGGGATATGAGGTGGAGATGAGTTGTCAAAAAGGTACATGAGGTGGAAAAGGACATGCACCTTGGGGGATGAGAGGATTTCCACAAAAGGATTTCTTGTCCCCAAGTGGGAGTGAAAGGGACTTTTGAGGAATTTTGGAATTCCTCAAAAATCTACATGGGAAAATGAAAAATGGTTGGGGGAATAAGTGTGAATTAAAAATTCACATTCATAGGATGATCTAGAGGATAAAAGGTGGGCTCCAAAAAGGTGGGACTTGGTCACATGTGGAGATTGTGACAAGTCCAAGGTTCTAGAAGCCTTGGGAGAATGGAATGTGAATTAAAAATTCACATTTAAAGGAGGGGAATCTAGAGCAAATAAATGTGAATTAAAAATTCACATAGGAGAGAGGGTTAACATCAAAAAGGAAAAAAGGAAGAATTGACCAAAAAGAGGTGCTAAATTTAGTTAATGATTTTGGTTAAGGTTGTGCAAATATTGGATTAGGCTAATTAACAGAAGGTTAGAGGCAAGTGGCAAATGTTGGAGGATGTGACAAGGAGAGAGAAAGTGAGGAATTTTAAATTGATTTTTAAATCAAAAGGAGGATAAGTGACTAAATTAAATAAATTAGTGTATTTATTTAATTTAGAGAGGAATAAGGTAAAAGACAAAGTATTAATTATTAAATTAAATACTTTATCAAGATGAGACATGGGGTAATATTAATTTAATAAATTAATATTATATGATAAGCGTGAACCAACAAATTTAATCATATGGAAGTGATTAAATTTGGTATCTACACAGTGCAAGTTTGGGGAACCATTCCATGCATTATCCACGTAAGCTTCATGGAAACAATCTCATCAAATAAGTTTATTCGTGTGCAAATTCAAGGTTCATGGTTCAAAATTCCCTTACATGATCTATTGGATCTATTTTACCATTGTATTTATCATACTTTGGAAATTCACAATGTTTGGGAAAAGGAATCATATTGGCATCTAATCAAAAGGATATGGGAAAATGTCTTGCAACATATATATTTTTGTGGTTCCTCTTTGCATGTCTTGAATCTGTTGTTGGATATTTTTCATTTGATGAGTTAAGGCAGCCACTAGATTTTTGTTCGGTGGATTAGTTTCAGTTCTTTTAGGAGGTGCTTTCAATTGATTAACATGAAATTCATGTGGAAGTTTGATACCTTGATTAGCCAGCATTAAGAAGTATTTTTCCCCATCTCTTTCAAAAATCTTTTCAAGGAACTTGTGGAAATTTGGATCTTGTTGAGCATGTTGGATGTCTTCCTCAGTTATTTCCTTACCTTCAGATTGATGGATTTTATGGAATGAATTTTCTTCAGCCTCAACCATGGTGTTTTGAATTTTCTTTGAGTTTATGCTTTTGTGATCTTGTTTGAATGGGAATACAAGTGTTATAATTTAACTAAACTTTGATCTTTGTTTGAAGGAGTGCCAAGGATAAAAACTAAGTCAAATAGAATGACAAATTCTATTAATGAGACTAAGTTTAATTTGATTATACAACTTTAATTTGTGATGAAAGGATGACAAATCTTGATGATGAAACTTGGCTTAACAATCAAAGGTATGATAAGTTTGATGATTTAGGCACTTTAAGGTGTTAGATCTTGGTTTAGTTTGAAGAATTTCACTTGTAAAGTTCAATTTCAATAAGTTCAAAACACTGGTGTGACTAAGGAATGATTATGTTTTGGAAAAGATCCTTAATTCTGGTTCAAACTGATGGATAGTGGATGAATTTAGCTCTCTGGTTTTGAATATACTAAATGTGCTAAAACAGGGTAATGATGTGCTAAACGATTGCACAGATGCGTTAGAAAACTGCCTAGATGTGCTAGACTATACCCAATATGCACCAAAAAAGGATGCAATGTGCTGAACAAAGGATCAGATGCATTGGAGAATGTACTGGATGTGCTAAAAGATGGACTCAATGCGCTGGAAAATGACTCAAATGCACTAGAAAATGGATTAAATGCTCTAAAATATGTCAAGGATGTGCTAGACTGCCCCTCCTAGATGTGATTTCGACTGTGTATCCTATAGGTGAATACGCTAAAAGGATCTACAAATGTGCTAAAATATGGAACAAATGCACTAAAATGATCTACAAATGCGCTAAAAGATGGAACAAATGTGTTGGAAGATGACCTATATGCTCTAGCAAATGGACTGGATGCGCTGGAAAATGACATAGATGTGCTAGACTGTACCCTAGATGCACTAGAAAATAGATTGGATGTGCTAAAACACTCTGTGGATGCGCTAGAAAATGCCTTAGATGCACCAAAAAATGCAGTGAATGTGCCGAAATAGAGGACGTATGCACTAATCTAGAAATGTTCAGTGTTTTTGCAAGTCTGTCTGGTTATTCTACTTTTTAATCTATGAATCTGAATGTTTCCAGGGTATAGTCTACTGAACAGTGAATTTTGCTTGGTTTCCAGTTTGTGAATTATGGAATTAAGTGCTTTAAATGGATGATTTTCTTGAATTATGCCTTCAAACACAAGTTGTCAAATAATTGTTTCCACCTAGGAACTAAACATTGATTGTGTATTCAAGAGTCTGGTCTGATTCCCTTTGATTTCCACAGGTATAGCATAAGAGAAAATAGATCAAGCACTTTTCTAATGTCAAGGGTCACTTAAAATACCATAGCCCACATCTTAGAACCATGTTAGCTCACATAGCCTTGTCATCCCCTATAGGGTGCCCATGCTTTTGCCTTTCTTGGGTCTTAACTAAGCCCGAATCCTCCACTTTTGGCTAGTAATTCTTGATGGTTATATGGTGAGTATCTTGGGGGTAGATTCTTCCCTTCCCTTGCATCGTGATATTAGAAGTGTTCGAAGATTGAATGGCTGGCTTCTACACTAAGGTTCGTAATAAGGGTTTCTGTTTGGTGCGGCAATAGATAAACTCCCTCAGGAGACCTCCCAACCTTTAGAACAAAGGCTTTGGGGATGGTTATCTTGCACACTACCATCGAATTTCAGACTCTCCCCAAATTTTCTTTTGATTATAGTGGGTCAAAAAACTTGGCTTTAGTTGTTCCCACTTAGGTCATTCTCATAGGGTGAGTACTTTTTCCCACTACGACAAGCCTTTTAAAGGTGTTAACAAAGCATAAAATAGTGAGTCTCGCATTTTGGTCACCCAGTTAAGGGGAGAGCATAGGCCTATCACTTCAAGCACAGTAGACAAAGGGTTATTTAACCTTCTAATTAAACTAGGTTCCTAATTTAATCAAAAAAAGATAATAAAAGCTCTAGCCCCTACAAACATCATTAGTAGTTTGATAAAATTGTCTTTGACTAGCATATAAAAGTACCTACAAACATAAAACATAAGTTAGTGCACAAAATTTTGAATTTCTGCAAAATTAACCAGATGTGCTAAAATAGTCATCAAATGTGCTAAAAGATCACTCCTATGCGCTAAAAGAACTATTGAACGCGCTATAAAAAAATACGGTATGCACTAAACTATCAACCGAAAGCACTAGGAAACCCCCTGTATGTGCTGAAAGATGTGTTGGATGCGCTAAAAGATGCTCTGGATATGCCTAATAGGAACCAGATGCACTAAAAGATGTTTTAGATGTGTCGAAAGAACTCACGGTTGCGCTAAAAGAAATTCACGTCCAACCTATTCATGAAAACTTTTCTAGAAAGTGTTAAAAATGGGGTTGGGCCCCATGGTGGGCACCAAAATGTATTGTGTGAATTGTGAGAGTTAGTAAAATAATAAAACACACAAAACCAATGAAATGTATTACATTAGAGAATTGAATCACAAAACTAATCGAATTGAAACAAAGCAAATTCCCTAAAATCATTCCATTGTTCTCTATTCTTAAGGATCCTCTAAATCATTAGTGCTCTCAAATTTATATATTGCACTATGACTGTTTGGATGGCAACCCAAGAAATGAGATGTAGAATGCAAGAATCTAATGCCTACATGATTGATAAACTATGTGATTGATGTCATGATGCTATGATATTGATGTTGTTGTATAAAGATGGAGATTATGCTATGATAATAATGTTAAATGCTATGATGGAAATGTTGTATGAAGCTAACTATGATAATTAAGATGCATCTATGAAACTAAGCAATGATTCTAAACTAAAATGCTTCTACAATGCAAATTGCTAAATGCTAAATTGCTCTAAATGCTCACAAATGCTTTAAACACTAAAAGCTCTCATAGAATTTCTACAGAGTAAGTTTGCACAAAGATGGGATGCCAAATGCTGGAGAATGAGTTGTATTTATAGGATTTTCAAAGCATAAAATGATGTGGCAGCAACCAACGGTCAAGATTTCAGCTGGAGAGATGAACAGCAGAGATGGAAGGAGTTAGAGGGAATCATGGAGGATGTTCCCTTTAACAGAGCAACATGCCAAGTGTAAAAGAGAATGAAATGATGGAGAAAGCCAAGTGTCCAAAGTTTGTTTTAGAATTGGTTGAGGATAATTCCATTTAAAAATTAGAAATATTTAAATTCACGTGACACTTGATGATGTGGCAAGAGGAGAAGTTGGAGACATGTGCCTAAATTCAAATTGGGAATTTAAATTTAGTGAGAAGATTATTAATTAAATAAAACAAACTATAGGAATTTGTTTATTTAATTAAAAAAAGAAGAATGTGGTTTAAGATGGTAGAATTAGAAAAGTGTGAACTATATAAATAAGTTTAGAATTTATTTATGAGTAGACAAAATATCATTCAACTATACTCAAGTGTCTTCATGTCGATGCTACAAGTTGTCATGCTCCAAATAGGTGTTCAAGGCCACACTGCAAAAGATGATAATTCATAATCTCCTATAAATGATTTAGAACACAATCCAAAGACAAAGATACCTCCTTTAAAGATAAAGAAGCCTCCTCCAAATGTTGTCCAAAAGAATCCACACTCATGTTAAACTGTGAATAATGATCATGTAGAGAATGAACAAGAGGTTTAGAGTGTTCCCTCACAACAACTGAAGAAGGGTCATCTCCATCAAAGAGAAAATGTAGACAATCAAATGTGTCTCCCAAATTTGAAATGTGGGACTCACAAAATAAACCTACAATGTTTCTCAAGTACTCATCCCAGATAGCCATCCCTGAAAGACAATGTATGGCATGCTACACTAAATCATAAGGAGCCAAAATTGTGGCAACACAAGCATCATTAGACACAATAGTAGATGAAAGAGAGAGAATATCAACACATGTCTCTATAACCTCAGTAGATGAAAGAATACCAAGCAAATGACCGTATTAAATCTTCTCAAAAGTGTCCACACTAGATGCCTAAATGTGAACATTAGTTGAAGGAACAATAGGAGGGAAATGTGAGAAGGTGTATACATGAGATTGATGATCAACCTCCCCAACTGCGCCTATATCTCTACTATGAAAATCCTAGATTGTGAAAAAAATTGGTGTGAACTCAACACTCTTCCTTGCTCCACCATGTGTGATTTGATAGATAGAAAGGATATTGGTTGACAATGAAGGCACACAAATAACATCATTAAATGCTCCATCATCCATGTAAATGGATACCTTCCCATAAAGACACATATATGTGTTATTAGCCATCAAGATGTGTGGTGATGAACAAGACTTGAATGAAGTGAACATACTCTCAGATGAAGCCATGTGATATGAGACTCCTAAATCACTTATCCACCTCTCTGACTCAAAATTTGCAATTGTAAAAATTTCTTACCCCTTATTTCTATTGGACTTTGATGAAGAAGAAGAAGAACCCTTTGAAATTAAAGGAAAATTATTTTGATTCTTCTTAAGAAGATGCTTCAACTCATCAATCTATTTTGAATAACATTGATGTTCATCATGCCCTATTTTCGTGCAATATGCACATGTAGGCTATTGAACACCCATAATATTGAGAGGGGGGTGAATCAGTTTTCCTCTAAACCAATTAAACGTTTGAACATCTAATACTTATAGCATATTCAATTTTAGTAATGAAAGAAATCATGGAAACATTCAATAACATCAAATAACACATGAACACTAGGATTTTTACGTGGAAAACCCAAAATGGGAAAAACCATGGTGAGGATTAGCTCACAATATATTATAACTGGTTATAGTATATTATAGAAGTGCTCACTATAGATAGACTCACTATTTGAGTGGACTCACTGCCCATTGAGAAAAGAAGAGAGATAAAAGAGATTGTGGCACACAACCAAGTGTTGAACTATTACAAAATGCATCTACAATATGTTGGAATATAGTTCCATTGAAGCTCAAAATATAAACTCAAAACTCTTCATACCGATCTGACTTAATACTTTTCTTTTCTCTGCATTCACACTATATTCACATAATTCACATTCACAAAAATCTTATCACATATCCTATATCTTCAAAATATTGAAAATAATCTAACTTATATTCTGCTTCACTCATAACATCAATTAGGCCGACATAATTAGATGTAATACACAAAATGTAACTTGTCGACTCAAGATCTATCCACACACACTTCACACCAAGATTCAAATATCAAAACACTTTGAAATAGGTTGGAATGGACCTATAATAGATCCCACATAACTCTGCAATACTTATTTAAGCTTTGCATACCTTCAAACCTATTAGGTTGGCAATGCAAAGGACCTAATACAAAAATTCTCCAACTATATACCCAGATTCAGATACGTAGACCTCAAAGCATCACGCCAACTAGAATGCACACTCATCTGACATCTATGAACACTTCCACAACTTCGTAAAGCCAAAATCTTCAACAGTGAACCAATGCAAACCCAATTACTAGATCCCATGTACACAAAATCACTGGTATTAATACTTAATCAATTTTTATCACAATTATCTTCATTGGATCAAACCTTCTTTCAAAATTTTCTTTCACAATCATGTTCAACCATGCTCCTGACACCGAAACTGATTTGCACCATAGTCTTTATATCAGGATACAATGTTTACATCAATGACAACATTGCAATGTATAACTGTATGTACCACATGCTCATGTTGCCAACAAATGCATCAATAACATCTCCTTAATATTCCAACAATCTTCCCTCTTTTTCATTGATGGCAACATGCTAAAACATCTCCAAAATTACTCTCCCCTTTGACATCAAGGGAAAAGGGAATATGTATCAATTCTTCATTTACATCAGATCTTCCCTTGACAAATATGTTCGTATATACAAATTGAAAAATAAAGCAACTCCCCCTAAGAATGTTATGCACCAAAACCATATCAAAAACTTGAACCAAAACACTTTGTACATAGTCTATATATATACAAAGAAATCTAAAATAATAAACTGAAAAATGCATAAAAAGTATCAATACTATCAACTGGAGGAGGTTGACTCTTTGAGTTTCTCAACATGGGCTTGCCAAACCTATTTTCCCCCTTCCAAAATTCTCTTGGCTATGCCAAGCATTCTGCACTAAGTTTCAAGCTCCATCAAACTATTTTCTCCTTCTTCCAAAGTGTTAGGTATGGGATTGATCTTTGTGGCTTTCTCAACACTCATTAGGGCACTAGAAATCGATGTGAACTTTGAGTTCACCAAGTCCCTTATGTTCCCAAATTACATGAGAATATTTTCCCTTTGTCCTTGCAGTTGGAAGTATTTCTCATGCAAGTCCTCAATCATTGATCTTATGCTTCCATTTAGGTCTTGTGCAAGATCATATGCACTAGAAGTTTTATCTATTTGTGACCCAATCGATTCCATTTCATCTTTCATACTCTTTGTGGCTTTGGACCACTTCATACAAAATTAAAATAAGGCTTTGGCCTCAACCATGCAAGCCTATGCACCCTTAATACTATCTTGGAATTTGTTGTGTGCATGTTCACACTTTCCTATGATTTCCAATAGCCTCTTCTCACTCATATTTTTCTCCATTTCTCCTTCCAATTTCTTCTTTAAAATTTCTTCAAAATTGGAGGCATATTCTTTAAATGAATAAATCAACAATTTAAGGCTTTCCATACCCGACAATGAATTATCAATTGTAGTCTCGGGTATGGCCTCATGTAGTGTCTTTACTACCTCCTCAATTAACTCTCCACTCTTTTTGTGAGTCTCTATTATCTCCTTTCAAGCAGATGCATGGAATACATCTCCCAACTAAAGCTTTTGGAGTGGGGAAATCTTGTCAAGGTCCATATTCCCCTACTGCATAGGTAATTGTAGTAGTTGTTCTGATACAACAGGCTGGAATTTGACTTGCATGGTTAGTAAGTTCTTCAATGAATCTCCAAAGGTGTCAAAGGATTCACCTATAGCCTTCACACTCTCCGCAGTCTTTTCCTTCAACTCCTTTTCCATCTTACCAGAGCTCATTGGTGTCTCTATTTTAGTTTTTACATCTTTGGATGCATCTTCATTCTTTTCCTTAGCTTCCTTCTTATTTTCTTGGTCATCCTTCTTCTTTGCATCACCGTCCTTAGTTGCATTATCTTCTCCAATAGACTAGTCTGTGTTATCTGGAGTAATTATCTTCAGTTTTCCTTGTATATTCTCAACATTTTCTTTAGATACCGAATGAGAAGTATCCTTCTTTGCAATGTCTTCTATGATCACTACTTCCTCAACATTCTTCTTTATCATTTTTTCCACTTCCAAAGGTGTATTATCCTATGCATCTTCTTCATTTGCCTCATGTTCATGTTGAGCATCATCCATTTGCACATCACCTTCAATATTTTCTTTCAGAGCAGGTGTCTCCACATTCACTTCCTATTTTCTCTCTAGAGTTATTTCCAACTTTTGTGCTATCTCTTCTACCTTTTCAATCCTCTCCTTTCTAAGTCTCTCAAGATCATTTTGATCTCTACCCATAAGGGTTGTCACCCTTTGCTTAGTTATGAGTTCCTTATTGAACATTGTAGCCAAAGTGTATTTGTTTTGCTCAAAGAGAGGAGCACTTATCTCTTCCAATGCATATTATTTTAACCTTACCGCTTCATCTATAACTTCTTTCCTTCTTTCTATCAAAACATTCCACAAATCCATAGGTATTTGTTTCTTTACGTTTCACATGTCAACCTCAAGAACAACAATATACTTAATGATAACTTCTACAATGGTGGCCTTATCCACCTCATCTACTTCATTATATAGGGCTATAGTTTATACTAACATCTTATTTTGTATTATACCATTGAAATGTACTTCTAACTTCATGGGAGTGTGTGTTCTTACTGGATCTTTCTTCTTCTATTTATTTCCTAGTGTCTTCTTTTGACCTATTTTTGCTTTCTTCTTTTCTAGTGACACCTTCTTGGTGGCTTATTTCTTCTTCTCTCACATGTGGACTACAAAAGCTTTCTTTTCCTTTCTATTTCTTCTTCATTGTTTGTATGAATGATATCAAATTTCTTTCTTTTAACACTTGCTTCACCTTGTGGAACTTCACCTTTCCTTTTGCAATCCAACCGTGGTCCTTCTTCCTCCTCCTCTTCTTCATCATCTTCAACATTTACACTTGTGACTTTTTCTCTAACTAATTTCTGCTTCATTCTCTTATTGGCAAGGGTTGTAGGTGGTGTTACTGAAGTAGCCTTATTCTCAAGCCTTGTACTCTATACAACCGAAGGGGTCTTCTCCTTCACTGGAGGACTTGTAGTTGATTTTCTCTTATCTCCTGTAGGGGGCTTAGTCCCAGAGAACTTTTGAATGGTATAAGGGGTGATAATTGTTCTTCCAGATCTTCTAGTACTTGATGAGCTTCTCAAAGCTCTAGTCCTTGCTCTTGCTTGCTCCACTTGCTCTTTTGTGAAGCCCATGTCCTCCGCAAACTATGCATCTATCTTTTCAACCTTATTTATTATTGGTTTCTACTCCATATGCACCTCCATCGATTTTTCTTCATAGGTGTCATATCTTCTTTTTGTGGTGTCCTTAGGGCATGTAGTCTGTAGATGTTGTAATTTCCTGCTCACTAATCTCATACCCCATCTTTGGGATCCATACCATTCTTAGTTCAACTGCTTGTATGATACATTCATCCTTAGAAACCATAAAAACAATATCTTTCTTGTATTTGTCCACCATTTTACATGGAATTCTTTCTCTCTCTTGCATTCTTTTTTGAAATAATACAAAAAAAGCTTCAAGTGCTTCATCTTGTGCCTCTGTGTCATGAAGACCTCTCAAAAAGTCTCTAATCTGATGTGTAGTAGGTCTTCCTTTCAACCATGCCACACTTTTGGTTAGATAGGGAGTTCTCTTAAGAAATAGAAAAGTAAGCAAATAATTAAAGTACCATACTTGAATGCATATTTATTCTCCTTTATTTGTTTCAGATTCTCCATTAACTATTATCATAATCAACACTTTTTTCAACCATTTCATAGGTTGTGTTGATTGCGATTACAAATACAAAATTCTCCTAGTTGGAGAAATACGACTTGTAGCCTATCATCATGGTTGCATACTTCACAACTAGATTTCTAATGTTATTCACTATCAAATCCCTTTTTTCATATGTGGCACTCGTGAGTTGCATTACAACCTCATTCTTGATAGATTTCAATACTGGAATGCGTTTGGTGGCACACAACCCTATGAATTCCTTAATTGCTTCCTTAGTAATCATCTCAAGTAGGTCTATCCACAAGAAATTATCATAAATGTGGGTTAGTTTAATCCTCACCCATTTATCATTGTGGAAAAATTTAGGAAACCCTTTCCAAATGTCAAGCTTCTTTGCAACTAGGATTTAATATTCCGATTTTAGTGTGAAGTTGTCACCAGTAAGTCCCTTTATCCATACATCCCCCATTTTGGAATGGTCATATTCTTCAAGCTTACTGTGGATATATATTCTAATTTATTTTGTGTGTAAAAATCCATAAGGAACCCTCGAGAAAGCACCTACAAGGTTGACCTCAATGAATTTGTCGAGATGCTTTCTAAACTTAGGTCGTGGTCTCTCAGATACATCAACAACCTTTGGTGCATCCATCTCAAAATATTCTAAAACTGATTTTTAAGGAAATTTCAGAGAAAATAAGGTAATAGAGAAACTACAAAATACCTTTTAATGCTTTTCCAACTAGGGTTTGTACACACCAAGTCCACAAACGCTTCAAATGCACTACTTTACTCTTCATATGCTCTTCTTTGCTTGGGAACTTGATTGCAAATGATTTTAGGTTAAGTGTAGTCATAATCCTTTTGTCATGACCTAATTCGCCATAAATTCTTTAAACAATAAAGTTATCAAACCCTTCATTGTTTGCACAATTATCTTCAAATGCTCTATAATCTTCCACATTTCAACATTTTTTATAGAAATTTTCTCCAAAAGATCAAACATGTTTACCTACACCACATTGTTGGAATATAGTTGTCATTGATGTCAAAAGAGGGACTAGAAGTGTAATGGAACTGATCCTATAAATAAAGGATGTTGGCATTAATATAAGAGTGTCATTGATGTCATAGGAGAGACCAGAGGGAAGATGAAATTGATCCTATAGGGGAGATTGTTGGCATGATTGACATGATGACAAAAGGTGTCATTGATGTATAAAGGTAGTTTAGTGGTGTGCTTGGATGCCATGAAGACCATAGGATCAATATCTGGAAGAGTTTGTGTAGAATGTTGGCGAAAGAAGCATGATTATGCAAATGTTAGAAAATTTCTCAAATATTGCATTATTGTCATGCAATATTACATGATTTTGTAAAACGTTCTTCCAGGTATTTGGAAGTGAAAACAAAGTGTAGATTTGATGTGGGTTTTTCAAGAGCTTCTCAAAAACATAAGTTGCAGGTCTAGAGGATGGTGGATGTGCTCAAAATGGAATTGTTTGTGTTCTCAGTCAGAATTAGGGTTTACTGGTTAAACCCTAGGGTTGTAGTCATGGTGCCCAAACATAAATTCTATTTTGATGTTGACCACCTATCACAGGTTACCAATCGCATAAGTTATAACTTATGTCATTAATATCATTATGTGATCGACCCCTTTATCGAGTCTCTTGGTTGATAGTTTATGTGTGCATCGCAACCAGTCTTCACATCGTTGTAGTGAAGACAAAGGAAGATATATTTTCCACAATTCATTGTATGCTCATGATGAATATCCGATGGTGTATGTTGACAGATAGGAAATCCAATGGTTATCGCTTTAGTCCTTCACATCGCGGTTATGACTTCAAAAGAAAATATGCTTTTCATGATGGGAAATGAGTGGAAGATAATGGAGTATGATGTCACCTTAGACAAATGGTAGAACAAGGTTACATCACATAAATCCTTCACATCACTATAATGGAATCCAAAGGTTAATTGCTTCAGTGATGTGTGATGGAATATAATCAATGACTGTGATCAAGAAGATCCGACTGCGCCCGCTAGCCCATGGCACCTATGGTTGGACCCCAACCATACCTCGCGGGGGAGTGGGGAATGGTGGAGATCAAATAGTGTTTTTATTGGATGGAGGATAAAGTACCTGGTGGGTCTCGAAGATGCAAGTCAGACACATGGCAAGATATCGCTTGGTTGTTTCACATCGCTGTTGTGAATCCCTTGGATGATGAGCAATGAATAGTGGAGATCAATGCATGGAGGATCTGATGATTATCATGTAGTCACTTCACATTTTTGTTGTGAAGTGAAGTGTTAAGATGCATCCTGTGATGAGTGATGGACATCACGAGTTAGTGGAAGATGACATCAGTAGTGTATAGGTGGAAAAGTTATATTACATCGCTCAATTTTTTCACATTGTGGTAATGAAGCTGTATGAAGAAAGTATTTCTATGATGAGAGATGAGCATCAAGAGTTAGTGGAAGGTGATGTCATGTTTTCAAGTGGCAACAAATTATTGCATTGCTTTGGTGCTTGACATCACTATTGTGAAGTGATAAGGAGGAATGATTTAAGTGATGCATGATGATTGGCTAAGATTAAATGAAAGACATCCAACAATTGACATTGCATCGCAAGACTTTAGTTCATTACAGTTATGAATTCAAAGGAATTCAAGCTTTGCATGATAAGTGATGAATTGCATATGAAGATTGGCAAAACAAGATATTGAGCCTCTTCAACATTCCGATAAAACTTCATCAAGGAGACATAAATATCATAGTGAGTGGTGTTAAAGTTCCTTCGACACGACGATGGAAGATTAACAAAGACCTTGGTGGGAATTGATAGGAAGGCAACGATGATTGGAAGGTGACATGTGTAGATAGGTGGCGGCTAGCAATTGCTCTATATACCAACTCATGTTGGTGATGTGAGTTGCATGGCGATGACATGGATGAAAGATGGCGTGTGTGGGCCCATGTCTTTCACAAGTGATATAGAAGAGAAAGGTAGATATCAGTGAGACCCTAAAGTGTCTCAACCCAACATGATAGAGTGTCTTTAATGGTGTAAAGTAATAGACATGAGATGGAGATCGACGACGGAGATCAAAAGGAAAAGATCTAACGGTGATTGCTAAGGTGCTTCACATCACAAAAAATTAATGATTATGCCTAAAGAAAAGCTGCAATATGTGATGGGTATGTATACAAAGGAAGCCATAATCAATGATGAAGATTTAAAGGAAGGTTCATCCAACAATAATGTTTTAAAAGATGTGATGATGAACAAGGAACATTGGATTATGTCGTTAAGAGATAGGATCAACGGCCCAACTTCAAATGTGGAGATGTCAAATGGCTAAGTCTGTGTAACGAGGGTTTCTACTAGTAACCGACATTGTGAATGAATTTAATTCATTCAACTACACCTATGATCAATGTCGATGAAGATTTTATCTACTAAGCGATGGCACATATTTCTAAGACAATGAAGATCAAGATCAGATCAATTGAATAGAGTATAATATTCAATGCATATTTGATTCTAGGGTTTTGCAGGATGTTATTCTTAGAAAATTCCTTATGACAAAATTTAATGTTATGAGGTTCAATGCAGAGGTATGGCACAGAGTAAGATATTTGGTAAACCTTGACAATTATTTATGGATGAGCTGGACGGTGGTATAAGGCTCGAGATGAACAAGAAGCTTGCTGGTGAAAATAGCAAGTGTGGTAAACCCTAATAGAGGATTGGAGATGATCTGCATGTGAAGGGTGTGAGAATAGTCTACAAATGTAGAGGGTGAGAGAACAACTTAATGTGATAACTTGTTGAGTATGTAGCTGAGACAGTGAAGAAGAGAGAGAGTAGTAGAGAAAACATAGAATGCACATTTTGAATGAGTAGAACCCAAACAAAATT
>VDFB02143631.1:0-21285 GCA_007258455.2 Sequoia sempervirens | reverse complement strand
ATATATATATTTATGTGTGTGTGTGTGCATATACACATATATGTATATGTATACGTGCATATATATACATGTATATATGTGTATGGAATGTGTTAATTGAATCTATAGGTGCAAGCATAAAAGCTATGATGGTTAGCATGAAATCAGTCACATAATTTTCCTAGTATTGAATATTATCTTACTCTATGTGGGGGTGATAAAACATAAGATGATTATACATATGAAACCTTATATGAATCATTTATGATTCTAGATCTCTATCATGCTAGTCAATTATGTGTTTATATTCTTGTGTGTTCTTTTATTATTTTCACATATGCATATTGGTTTCTTTGGAGGGAAAAATTAGAATGGAGAATATAAAGGTCTTCTAAAATGTCATTTTTATATTTTTATTGTAAAAATAAAATGGGTTTCATATTTATACCCTAGGAAGGTTTCTAAGTTATTTTAAAAGTGCAAATTTACTTTGTATGTAAGATAAATCAATTATATTTGATATTTTGAATGGTATTATATATTATCTTGAAAAAACAGATATCTTTGAGGAAGATATTATCTTGTGTAGTGTAGGAAAATGTATCCCTTTACATTTTATCTTATTTGGGTCCTCCTAATTTAAATTGGACTTAATAATGCCCCCACAACTGGTCTACATTCATTTCTTACAAGCCCACTAATTCATTTTCAAGGAAACCCACAATAATTAATGCCTAAACATAGTTCACTTTACATTGAGCAATGTGTGTTTCTGTGACATGGATCCACCCTCAAATTCTAAACTATCTCTTTAAGATTTTAATTGTTCTAAATCTATAATTCAATGTCGGCTTGTGATATTTGAATTTTGGGAAATTAAGGATACGTACATATAAATACAAGGTTATTTCACTAAGTTTCACCTAGCAATTTTATGATACTTTTATGAGCATTCTACAAGATCATTTCAAGAGAAATCAAGGGCATTCAAGAGCTAATATAATAGATATTTATTGCAACAAACAAGATCTATTCATCATGTCAAATTCTTCTTCCACCATGCATGTTTTTGGAGCTAAAATTGTGATGCAGGTTTCAAGATCTATTCAAACATTTCAATCATTATTTCAAGTGTCAAGATCCACATCCAATTCAGCCATCTCATGCAAGTTGTAGACCTCCTAAGATCTCCATTATCAAGGTTTCATTCAAGGATTTTTCGAATGGTAATATAGGTTTGTTCATTCTTCATTCCCTCTTTCACTTCATTATTTTATTTCAAGGTTTGATTACCAAAACAAGGTTTGACCAAGGCAAAGCCCTATTCACCAAAACAAAAAAAAAAGATTTCTCTCTTGTATGTGTGATTGCAGATTTAGGTTGAAGAAGACTTGAAGACCTTTTGAAGAGCAAGATTTACAAAGTTTTCAAAGTTATTGTCAAATCACAGAATCTCACCTACATATCGAATTTCTGAATTTTTGACACTAAAACCTAGACAAATCAGAGGCTTTAGATCTGCACCAAAGGCTCCTAAAAGATTTTTGTAACCCTTGTACTTGGACCCATTTGTTACACCCTGTCTTGCTATTGAGTTATTTTTACCTTCACGAGTAAATAGGATGATAAATGCATTCATGATTTTGATACGTTTGATAAAGGAATGGAATACTAAAATAGGTATTAGGTTATTATTGCTTTGAAGGAGTAATTATGTTTATATTGATGAAGTACAATGAAAGAATATGTATTGCAATATGAATATTCTAAATGTTTTATGATGAAAGTGGATTTCATGTGAGCGTCTAACTACCATTTCAAATGTGCCAAGTTGGATGCAAGTACATGTTCACACCTCTGGAAGGGAGGGGAATTATCACTCAAGAGAAGTGATTGGTCAGGTAACCCTTAATGAAACCTAACTGAGCTTTCACACACACTCACTTCTAAGAATAGTTGAGTCAAGTCATAGTCGCGGGCTATTGGTAAGTCATCCTTTAGACATGTTGTGTTTGCATTAAACAAGATCATGATTTTTGTTAGGAGAATTCATGGTTTGTGATAAACACTTGAGAAATGTCCTTGATTTCTTTGATTGTGTGATCAAGTTATCTTGATTGAATCCTTGATTCTTTGAGCTTTGTGAATAATTGGGTAAAATCACAAAGTTGTGTCACAATTTATAAAGGAAACAACCAAAATTGATCCAACTTTTAAACTTGAATCACTAAAAAGTGGCATATATGTTTAGAATTTTGAAATGATGTAAAGTAGTAAAATATGTATTTTTTAGTATATTTAATGTTTGTATTTTAAAAAAACTTAAAAAAGTATTTTAAACTAGTTTTTAATAAATTAACACTATAATTTAGTTGTTGATAAAATGTTGAAAAATGAAGTTCCATGAGACATCAAACTTTTTATAGTAATTTTTTTTTTCTTTCAAATTTTTTGTGTGTATTTATAACTTGAAACTTCAGTGCAAGGATTTTTTTTTCCAATTTTAATAAATATTAAAATGTGCATGAATCAAAAACAATTATTTCCATTGGACATCAACTTTCATATTAAATATTTATCTAAAATGGAAAAAAATTATACCATCTTGAAATAGATTCTTTTATCTAATGCATCATACTTTTTTTATTTTGTTAATAAGTTTTAGTATTTTCCTTGGCATGGTAATCAACCTAATATTTTGTGCTAATAACCTAGTTTTAGTAAAAATAAAATATAAAATATAAATAATAATTAAACTATTAAAGTAAATATATTTTTGAAAACTACACTTATGGATCTATGAAAGGGTAAATTTCTATATTTAAAAAAAAATGCTATTTACATTAGGAGTTATTGAAACTTCAAGTTTTTCAAATAATTTTATTTTTTTGGTAAATTGGACTCAAAGTGGTGTTCCATATATTTTTAGCCAACAATTTTAGTTGAACAAGTTGTGGAAGTATCTAACTTATCTAGAATGAATCTTACTAGATCATATGTTTGATCAAAATTGATTTTTAGATATAAATACTTAAATTCAGTTGTGTCGATAAGTTGGCTGAAAGTGTGACACAACTTTGTACTTTTACCCAATTGTCTTTACGTCAATTTGTATGTACATTAAAAGTATACATGTAGAAATATATATATATATATATATATATAACAACTCATGCGTGAGAGCATAATTATGTCTATGCATGTATATGCAAGTAGAAATAATTGTGACCATACTTGCACAAGGAATCAATTATATATGTATCTATATACTTAATGTATATACCTGTCGGTGAGGATACGAATGCATTTATGTTGATATGAAATAGTAACATGAAATGTGTATGAATAAACATATATGCATATGTACATATATACACACATATACCCTCATCCCTAAACACTATCCCTCAACCCTCAACCCTATAACTTAAGCCCTAAACCCTAAACCCTCAACCCCCATTCCTATACCCTATACCCTACCAATCCTTATCTCCTTCTCTCTCCGCCTCCCACCCTACCAATCCCTATCTACTTCTCTCTCTCCCTCCCACCCTACCAAACCCTATCTCCTCTCTCTCTCTCTCTCCCACCCTACCAATCCCCATTGCCTTCTCTCTCTCTCCCTCCCACCTTACCAATATCTATCTCCTCCTTTGTCTCTATTCCTCCCACCCTTCCACTCCTTATCTCCCTCCTTCCCTCTCTCTCCCACCCACCCTACCAATCCATATACCTTAATCCCTAAACCCTCAACCCTATAATTAAGCCCTAATCCCTCAACCCTCAACACTTAATCCCTAAACCCTACACCCTTAACCCTCATCCATATACCCTATACCCTCAACCTTATAGCCAAAACCTTGAACATTATACCATTAATGCAATACTTAAGCCCTAATCCCTCAACGCTCAACCCTATAGCTTAAACCCCAAAGCCTACATCCTCAACCCTTATCCCTATACCAAATACCCTCAACCTTATACCCTAAACCTTTGACATTTTCCCTCAATCCTCAACCCTATACTTAAACCCTAAACCCTACACTCTAAACCCTTAGCCTTATGCCTTATACCAAAAACCCATATCGTAAACCCTATACCCAATATCATAAACCCTAATACCTATACCCTAAACACATAATCTTATACACTCAAACCTAAACATTACCCCTCAACTATAAACCCTAAACCCTCAACCCCCATCCCTATACCCTATAATATATTAATATGAGAATATAATATATAATATATATTAAAATACATTAATATATAAATATAATATATAATATAATATATAAATATAATATATAATATAATATATAAGTTATAATATATAATATTTAATACATAATAGATTTCTTGACTTTAAATAATGGATATTTGTTACTAATAACCGGAAATCTAATTTTCACAACAAAGACCCATCAAAATTTTGAAGATCTAGTGGGTTTGTTTAGCCCACATAACGAATATTTGTTATCTGTACAAAATGGATATCCATTATTGATAATTAATATATTTACATATATATAAATAATATAATATTACATATTTTATATAATATTAATATATAATATATTAATATTTATATTTATATATTATAATATTATATACAATATATTAATATAAATATTATAAATATTAATATTATGTACATTAATCTATTAAGATGCTCCCCTGTTTATTCGCTATCCAAAAGTTGTACAGAAATAAATGCACCTCCACTATAGCTATTTGCCACCTAAATATTTTTTTCATTGGTAGAACAATACAATAAACACAACTATTACACACATCCAACAATAAAAAAATATTAATATATCTTAATATCTTAATATTAAGATATATTAATATTTATATAATTATAATATTAATATATATATTATATATATTAATATATTATTATTAATATTATAAAATCTTAAATGTTAATATATAATGATTTTTATATATTAATGTTTCTTAGGCATTAATAACAGATATTCATTATGTAGTCGTAAGTAACAAATATCTGTTTTTGTATGAGATATTTGATTTTGTTGTTTAAAAATGGATATCAATTTCTATTGGATATCCAATATTAATAGATAACCATTTTGCTTCGGTATTTGGCTTGGGGGAAACCAACCTAAAAATTCAACATCCCCAACATGTTTGTAGGGTTTGCAAGAGTTTTTCGAACTTCACCCTTCGTGTTGACAATTTTTTTTCATTCGATTTTGATGAAACAAAAAGGGTTTTTTCAACAAATTGACAACATTCTACTGATATAAGATATGCTTTATTTTGAATTTAATAAGTAATTATAATTGATTTTCTACATGCACTATGTGTAAAGTCCTAACTAATAGGATGATTGAAAAATATCTATAACTTTTAAATGGTTAAACATTTTTTAATCTGAAAGATGCATCACACACTATGCTTCACAAAAATTATAGTTTTTAAAAAATAAAATTCATAATTTTTTGACCAAGTTAGGTGTTAGAGTAATAAGTTATTTCAATTAATTAATTTAATCATATTGGTTAATTAATTAAGTCATAAGTGACTTAAGCTAAACTTAGGCACATTAATAATTAATTATTAAGTGTGCACACTGGGGTTTCCTTTTAAGGGACATGCATACATTGCTTTTATAAAGCAATTCATCTCTTGTATTTCCTCAATTTCCTAAATACAATTCATTTTCACATCTTAATGCAAATTTCTCTTGTTTTTATGGTTTTTCTCTTGTGGAATGTATTTTCTAGTTTGCATGTCTGATCTTGGATTCTAACATTAGGGTGGCCGAACAAATGGTTTTAAATATTTTTAAAAATTCTTACTAGCCAAAAAATTACAAAAAAATATGTGTCACATCTGGGCATGTGTCCTCTACTTATATTGAAAGATTTAGAATATATATATATATATATTCATTTTTTCTCCCCATTAGGGTGGCTTGACAACACCTTCTTTTTATATTTTCCTAAAAGTTTAGTACTATTGCATTGAAATTTCAAATTTTCACTAAATAGATTTATTTTTTCTCAAAAAAGGACTAGTAGTTTAGAAACTAGATTCAATTTGCTACAAATTTTGTTTTAACATATTTTTTAATATATGTTAATAACATATTCAAAAATTTATGTCAAGTTGTGTAACTTTGGTTTTCTAAATTTTCATTGCCACTTAGGGGCCTAGTTTGGCCCCCCATGATCTTGCACTGACCCATCAATTTTTGATGTCAAAATTGGGCTTGTTGCACTAATTCTTGGGGACTGAGATCACTTGGTCTTCTTTGGGTATCTCTCTTGTATAGCCTAAGTACACACTTGACATGCTTCAAAGGTTTTGCATAGCTGAGTGTAAGCCTACACCAAATCCATTCTTGTTAGGGGTCAAACTTGAGGCTAAGTGTTCTTCACCCTTGGTGGATGGCACTTTGTATCAATAGCTTGTTGGTAGTCTCATCTATCTAACTCATATGCGGCTTGAAATTAAGCATGGTCTCTCAATTCATGCAAGAGGCACATGAGCTGCATTGGAAAGTAGCTAAGAAGATTCTTCACTACATCAAGAGTACTCACAATTATGGGATTCACTATGTAGCGGTCATGGATTTTGAATTGGTAGGATACACAAATTTAGATTGGGTGGGTGATTCTTAAGAGTGCAAGTCTACTTTAGAGTATTTCTTCTCCCTTGGTTCCAGTCTAGTTTGTTGGTTGAGCAAGAAGTTGTTTGTTATTGCTCTTTCATCTAAAAAGGTTGAGTATCTATCATAGAGCAGTTAATGCTACTACTAAGGCCATCTAGCTTTAGATCATTCTCACTGATTTTGACATTCCCTTCTGAAAGCCCAAAATCATATTTTTTGACAACTAGAGTTTGATTCAAATCTCTCACAATCTAGTCCATCATCAATGAACCAAGCACATCGAGATCCACATGCACTACATTTAGGAGTTGATTCATTCATAGATAATTGATCTTAAGTATTGTCTAACATCATATCAAATTGTAGACATCTTCACCAAACCCTTCACTAAGATCAAGTTCCTTCATTTGCGAGCTTTTCTTGGGGTGTGGTTGGTGTCCTGTTTGGGGGGCTACTTAGTCCTCATCTTATTCTCTCTCTATTTTGGGGGGTGTTCTCTCTCTAATTGTGGAGGGCTTCTTATTCTTTTGGGGGCAAATTTTCTATGTATATAGATACCTAACATGGCCTCATTTTTTGAGACCCATCATCTTTTAAATCCTCCTAAGTTGTGCTTATGGTGGGGTGTTAGTGTAGGTTTTTATTTTCCTAGTGGGATATTTATTTTCCCTTAGTTTTAGGTTTTTACTACACATTTATTAAGCTTTCTTAGGATAATAAAGTGATTTAATCATTTAATAACTAAGAGATAAAGTGATGAGTTGTCCTCCACCTTTTAAGGGTGAAGTATTTACTTTTTCATCACTTTATTTAATGTTGGTGGTTATTGGTGGCCAATTTTCATTGGTTGATTTGTCACCTCCATCCTCTCCTTAGTTCTATATAAACTCACTACCTAGCTTGTATTTTCTATCTTGAAAGCTCTTAATGTAGTTCTATCAACTTGACATTGTATAACCTCTCAAAGTTCTAGTTTGTATCATTTATGTTTTTCCATTTTATGTAACTTTTATTCTCTTAAAAAGTCCCTTGGGTTATTCAATCTATTTCAGATTTCTAACATTCTTATTGTATAACTGTTTAAATTCTAAGTTTTATGGTTGGCCTTGAAGATTTAAAAGTGCAATATCTTTTTTCTTGTGATAATTCGATTATAATTTAAAATGATAATAATCATTTACATATGTAATTATATATAAATATATGCATTGTATATATACAATTATATACGTAAATATATATATACATACATATCTTTACATATATATATTGAAGATACATATATATACATATGATATAAGCATTGTTAATGTCACATTTAAAAAAAAGAGAATTTAGAGATCTTGCATGACCTATTTGAAATTGGAGGGAAAGATTGCATGCATTAATGAGCATTAATATGGAAGAAATTCTCTTCAAAGTGACAAAAATAAATAGCAACTAAAATTTATTTCCTCTCTCGAGGGTTGGAATCGAGGAAGGTGGAGTTGAGGGTAGTTTAATATAGGGAAGAATGAGGTTAAGGGGGAGAGAAAACAAAGAAGAAAGGACAAAGGACAACATATTTACTTGGGTAAATTCAAGTATGCAATATCATTCACACTTTTGAAGTATTTTAGTATGCATGTTTGAAATAATATGAAGGAAACTTTGTGGAAATAATCATGGGCACTTGGAATTCTAGATTATTGTGTGAAGTATTATGGATTCAAAGGGTTGTTAAAATTTTATAAATTTGGTTTTAGTGGTCGTAGCCATTACAATACCCATATTTTTTATTCATATCTTTGAAACCATTAGGTTATTGTGTTATTGGTTAAGTTGTGATATTATAAAGGGTTGATGAGACTACTTTCAAAACACTCCATTGTGAAATATGTGAAAATGTAGGTTACTATATTAATGTTATTTAGTACTATCATAGTGAAGTTAAGGAGACCAGTATCAAAATTTTTTGTGTGAAATGTTTGAAAATATAGAGCAACTTTGTCAATGTTATTCAATGTTATCATAGTGAAGTTAAGGAGACCACTGTGAAGTCCAGAGACCACTATCAAAACATTCCATTGTGAAATATGTGAAATTTAGGTTACTTTGTTAGTGTTATTTTGTGTTAGATCATGGTGAGTAGATAGACCACTATCAAAATATGTAATATGAAATATATGATAACCAATTAGGTTACCCAATTATTGTTCCTTTGAGATAACATTTGGGTCATTTAGACCTTTGTAAAAACATGCCTTCGTGATATTTTTTATAACTATTGGGGTTATCTTGTTAAGACTCTCTATGATAATTCTTTGGTCAAATAGGCCACTATTATTACATGTCATTGTTAATCTACTGAGGGCCAAATAGGCCACTATTATAACATGTCATTGTTAACAATTTTTGGCCAAACTGGACACTGAAATAATTTTTTTTAACTAAATCTTCACTTACAGGCACCTATAGCAGCTAAACTGTGAGGAATTTGAAGATGATACAAACTACTCATTTGTGAAATTTTTTCTATAGATTCTAAATATATTTTTTTCAAAATTTTTGGAATTATATTGCACTTCTTTTTCCATCTCCTTCGAAAACTATTTTTTTCAATAAACACCATTTTTAAGGAGTGACACTCACTATATACAACATAACTTTTTTTCCATGGAGAATAAAATTCTAGTTTTTTCAAATTTAGATTTGCAACTATGATATCTAATGCTTCCAATTAGTTTCATAGTGTTTTATTGAATATTTTTTCTTTAATCAAGTTTCAAAGTCAAACCAATTACAATTCAGACATAGGCAGACCATATACAACACAACTTTTTTTGTATGTATCGAAATTCAAATTTTTATTTATTTTTGGATCAAGGACTTCAATATCTGGTGCACTCATATCTTTTTAAATTTTTTTTTTGATAATCTACTATTTTTCCACATGTGTAGAACAGAGAGCTTGATTTTTGGTAAAAAACCTATGTTTAATAAAACTAAAAAAATAAATACCTAATAAAACCAAAACATATTAAAATTATATTCGTTGGATAGCTCGTTCTGAGGACTACCATCATCTAGTTGGGTCTGTGAAGTCTCCTCCATTTTCATCCTCAACCTGAACTTCAAAGGGAAAAATTCTAGAGTTTTTTGGTGCTAGAGGGTGGGAAGGTGGGAAAAGGGGATTCGCTAGAACCAAGGGGGTTCAAGTGAACCCCCTTTCCACAAAGGTTTTCTTTTTGTTTTCTCCTAGAAATGGTGGGACCCTACATTTAATGGGTTCACTCAAATCAGGGTTCTAACGAACCCCTTTTGGGTTTGCTTGAACCAAAAGTTCGTTTGAACCCCTAAAAGCCATTTTTTTTGCATGGGATCATTTTTTGCAACTTTTCCTTCCTCACTGGAATTGTAAACCACTTTTGTGGGTTTACCCCTAGTCGTGATATTTTTTATAACCATTGGGGTTATCTTGTTAAGAATCTCTATGATAATTCTTTGGTCAAATAGGCCACTGTTATTACATGTCATTGTTAATCTCTTGAGGACCAAATAGGCCACTATTATAACGTGTCATTGTTAATATTTTGTGGGATGAATAGGCCATTGCTATAACATCAATAGGTTTATTTTTTAATGTTCTATGATATTATTAAGGTTTCTTAGACCTTTGTTAAAACCTATCGGTTTCACTATCATTATGTGGTCATTATATGGCATTTCTTAATGGGTCAAATTGACCACTATTAAGGTATAAAGAAAGCAATGCCTGATAAGCCCATCTATGCTATAACAAGTATACAAATAAAGTTGTGAAGATTGAATAGGTAAATCATAAGGTTTAATATGGGAGAGATGTCTTATTCAATAGTGAACATAGATGAATTTAGATTAACATGTTTGTAAGAGTGAAAAAATATACCTTGTAAAAATGGATGTATTCAGTATAACATAGTTATATTTTGAGAAGATGTAATGATTTGTGTCAATCATCTATGTGATTATTGTTAAGAATAGTTTTATCAATTTGATTGTTACTGAAATAGTTCTATGAATTTGATTATTATTGAGAATAGTTATATGATTTTGATAATTACTATGTTTAATTATATGAAATTATATACATGTCAATTGAAGATAGAATAATCATATGATATTTGTTTTGTAAAAAATAGTACCTCAATTTTATGAATATTCATAGACTTTGTATGCAACCATGTGTACTAGCGTGTATATGGAATATGTGTGTGTGTGTGTATAAATATATATACATATATTCATGGGTCAAACCACAATAGTGGTTTACAAATTTTATGAGGAAGGAAATTTGATTTTTCTTCCTTTCCCCAAACTCAAGGGGTTTGGTCGAACTCTATGGTTCAGCCGAACCACCTTTTATGTTCGACCGAACCCTAAAACACAAAAAAAAAAAAAATATTTTAAGGGGTTTGGTCGAACATGGGTTCAACCAAACCCCCTCAAATAAGAAATAAAAAAAATTGAACTTGTCACTGTCATTTTGTGCCTTTTTTTGCTTTCCCCGTGCTCTGTGCGTGTGGCGAATGATGAACGTAAACAACAAACGATGAACGGAAAACTCGACTTCATCTCTCCATAGTTCATCAACCCGACTTGCATATCTCACAAGGTTTGTCAAATTCGAATTTCATAGACTTCAAATGCGTTTGTTTGTTAAATTTCTAAACCCTAAATGTGAAAATTTTCAAATTTGTTGATTTGAAACTGCATTTGTTTGAAAGTTTCTAAATCCTTTTCAACATACATTATTTCTATGATACTCCGTCAAAAACACTATTTGAATCTACAGTGTTGCAATTGCTTGACATACATTTCTACTCTGTCAAAAAATTTACATGCCCTGTCTATGCTTCCACATTTTGCATACATTTCTACCAGGGCACCTCCAATTTATTTGAGGCATTATGTCAGACAGTTCATTAACAAATTTATTTGAGGCATTATATCAAATAGTTCATGGTAATTTTTGACGGAGTATGATAGAAATAGTGTTTCCATTGTATGCACCCTATATCAAACAATTCATTAACAAATTTATTTGAGGCATTATATCAAACAGTTCATTGTAATTTTTGACGGAGTATGATAGAAATAGTGTTTCCATTGTATGCACCCTATATCAAACAATTCATTAACAAATTATTTGAGGCATTATATCAAAAAAACTATTGGAAAATTATTTGAGGCATTATATCAAAAACACTATTGGAAATTTATTTGAGGCATTATATCAAACAGTTCATTAACAAATTTATTTGAGACATTATATCAAACAGTTCATGATATAAAGTTTAGGGTGCATACAATGGAAACTTGGATAAAATTCTTCATATTTTGCCTCTGAGTCTTATGACATTACTCCAAAAATGGTTGGTGAACTAAATGTATGAATCGAAGAATAAATTTAGAGGAAAGAAAATAGATTGTTTGAATGAAATGTATAATAAAATAGTTCTATTAGGATTAGAAGGAATAAAGGTATTATTAAATTTTCTATTTTACAACTCAAAAGAGAATAAAGAAAAGGGTGTGCTTGTTTGTTATTAATTTTTATTTAGTAAAAGTGAATGAGAACCATTCAAATGAAAATAAACCTCCATTACAAAAGTCTTAGGATGTCTAAATCCTAGAATGAACTCCTCATGTTTCCTCCTAAATGGGTGTTTTATTTTTTAATAGAGTTCATGCATGAATTAGCCCCTATATCTAGAGATCCCTATCAAACAAACACTTCATATTTGCATGAATTAAAGGATTGAACCTAAATGAAATTTTAAAGAAAGGATTTATATGTTCTAGTGTCTTGTCATGGGATGCTCCAACTATTTTTATGAAAAAGAAAGATAAGACACTTTTCCAAGTTGTCTTGATTATGTATGTTCAATAAATAAACAATTAACATTAATATCCACCACCTAAAATAGATGACTTATTTTACTAATTGAGAGGGGTGGCCATATTTTAAAAAATAGGTCTAATATTCAATTACAATTAGCAAAGAATAAAGGAGGAATACATTCATAAAACTACATTTAGAACTAGGTATAGGACATCAAAATTATATGTTTGAGGCAATGCATATAAGACACCCATATACAAAATAGTACAAAAGAAAGAGAAAAAATGTAAAGAATGCGTGCTTGTAATCTATACTTGAGAGCATTAAAATTTTGAAATTAAACATAAAGAATAATAGGATTTATAAATTAAATACATGAGGCTATTATATAATATCAAAAAAGACTATTTTAAAGTTTAAATTATATTTTAATTTTAGGGTAAATACTTTTGGTTGAATTTATGAATTAGAAATAGAAATTTTGAAAGGGCCCCACCCTTTTACAAAGACCAATAAAGAGACAAAAAATGATCAATCATATTGGCATGGAACAACAACAAGAAAAATATAGTCAAGTAAGTTAGAAAAATAACATCCAATTGGAAATACTCCACCAATAGTGTCAATGTATCTAATAAAGAGGGTCATTTTCCCAAAAACATTAGTAGATCATCTATCATTTCACAACTTGAATCCAAAATTCTTCAAGGAACTATATCTTATTGTGAACCTTATCCTTTTCCATGAATTCAAACCTAGTTCAGGTTTGTAATGGAGTTTCCATCTTTAGTTTCCAAACTTGAGACCAAAGGGAATAAAGGGTTCCTATAATCTTCTAAACTTGAACCTTCTTCACATTTTTAAATTATTAGAAGAAATTCCAAGAGGTGAATGTTGCAATTCAAGAGAATGGTAGAGGCAATGAACTCCAACTAATCCATCTGTAACATGATTCTTGTCTCTACCAATCTCCTCTAAATTTCTCTTGACAAGACCTTCTAAATTAGTCATGTCTACAAGAGGACCAACCACCCCTCGATTATGCTCAAAGGGAGTCTCAACCAAATCCTAAGGTAAACAAGGCTCCATCTCATCCTTATGCATTTTGTTCAACCTTTCCTTCCTCTAAAATTCCTAAACCTATAAAATACATAGCTATCTACACATGACAACATGGTGAAAACACAAGAAAATCCTATAGCATGACATGTTGAACCCAAATAACCAAATTCAAAAATAATTTAATCTATAAGTATAAATAGTTTGATGGTAGAAACTTTATACATATAAAAATATGATAAATGTGTGATTATTTTTATTTCCACTCTATAGATTTTGATGTGCTTGGCTATATAATTGAGATGATTCACTCATAATGTAATGATAAAAATTTAGTATGTATGAAAGAAATATTTTTGAGACATCTAAAGTTACCATTCTACATAACTCTCACATGGAAACAAGAATATTATTTTATTTTAACTAAAGAAATTGTGTGTACTCTATCTTGAAAATTACTAATTAATTTTGAATTATATACTTATAATTTAAAATAAGAGCATCCTTTGTAACATGGAATAGATAGGTTAATTTTAATGAAATAAAATATGTTTTTATATTAAGAAAAATTTACAAATATATGGAACTCATACATTGAGAAATTGACTAAGATGTAACTCTGTATGAGAATTAAGATGCTTGAATAATTTATATACCTTCTTTCAATAACTAACATTAGAAATTAATACTTGGCTCATATTGTATACCCATCTCCCAATGGTCTTGGAATGGATGCATTTAGATGGAGAAGGATTTCAAAAGGCTCATGGTACTTGTGGACCCCTCAAAGGTATGATATATAACACATGAACTTTATTTATGAAATTTGGTCTTGAGTTGTTGGCTTCTAGTATGAATGTTATCTATAAGGTGGAATTCTTAGTTGAGACTCTCAATCTTCCATTGTTGGTTTCTAGTGTGACTATACAATATGCTTGCCAAGTATTAATTTCTAATGTTAATTATTCAAAGAAGGTTTTGTTTCATAAGAAGAGACCTATGTTGACATATTCTAAGGCATGTTATTATCCACAATGAATGACACTTCTTCACATCTCTAGCAAGTTCTAAACAGATACAGATCTGCCATTTCCATGGAGGAGATTGATGATTTAAAAAGAAAATATCATGTCATTTCTTTCTTGATAAGTCATGTTTGCATTCATGATTTGCAACTTCCATCTTCATCCAAAAAGAAATTATGTTATCGTTATGTGCTTGATATTAATAAATCAAAACCTTCATTTGAGCATGATCGCCAACACAAAGGTAAACGAGTGGAAACAAAAGAAAGCTCGTTTAATGGATTTTAGCATGTTGGTGGAAAATTTGCATCTTTTTGAAAGTGGCTTCCTAGCTTATCAGTCTTATGTTTAGTAAGGTTTTGTAATCTCCACTATGTTATGTATTCGGGTCACGGGTATATCTAGTATGATGTCTTCTTTTGGGTATTTTGGGTGCATAAGAGAATGTGCATATGTACTGATGTATTCAACCAATGTTCTTTTGTAACTTTGTAATTAGACAATTGGTCATTTGTACTAGGACCTCACTGGTCTTTTTGATATTTTGTAAAATTTGTTACTCGAACTACAACTGGGGGTTTTCTTGTTGTTTCTTTCCCGCCAGTATGTCCGCCTGAACTAGCTATATGTAAAATATTATATATAAATAAAATTATAAGTGGTCTCCCACTTTTGCTTTAAAAAAAAGTTCTTGTAAATGTCCACATCTTTTTCCTTGACATAGTTGCTATTTCTTAAAAGATTTCTTAGGATTTTTCATAATGTTGTTCAATACTTTACTGTAAATATTCTATAGTCATGCTCTTAAATGTCATAAGAATATGTCATAAGAGGGTTTCATCTTATAAAGCTATAATGATATTATATGCTCTTAGAACATCTTAGACACCTCCCTTGAAGCATTCAACAAATGACAAATAACTACCAACACAAAGTGAGATGCCTCCTTTCCTAATATGAGGACAAAATAATACATCAAAATATTAGGATGCAAGGTTGACCCACCTTTCCCAATACTTGGCTAAGTTTATCATCTATTGAGGAGTGGATCCCAACAACAATTGTGCTTAGTGCTTACTACTAATCCAAGGAATGCCTATTCATTTTTTCTTTATTGTATGCCTAATGAATCCTCATCTCAAGTTAAATTGTGGGAATGGATTTTTATGCCATCCCTATGACTAAATGGCTACAAGGAGGTGAATATGATATGTTGGAAAAAACCAAGATACAAGTTGGTTTAGTTCTCATAAACTCTCTAAAATTTAATTGAATTCCTACATCCTAACTAGAAATACCATGAGGGGTTTAAATCCCATTTTAGACAAAAAATATTCTTATACTGATCACTAGTTCACTTGGACCAACTAAAGAGATGGTGAACTAAGGGAAACTTAGTTGTATTGATAGATTTAAACTTAGTTATTTATCTTTCCATTGTGCCCCTCCACCAACACCCTTATTTAAGTAGATTCTATTAAACCTATCTCACATATCACCTCCCAATTCTTAAACTTTTCAAACTTCTTATTCCTCATACCTAATAATCTATCCTTCAAGCTCAACACTTCCCACCTCAATCAAATTGATCACCTTGCTTCCCTAATATCCCTTTGGTTGATGTTCCTAGACCTCATCAAAATGGTAAGTGGATACAATTGTGGAATGATGTGATTAAATCTATTGCACTACCTTACTATAATCTTACAATTTAAGAATATGGCTAGAAAGAGATCTAGAATGGAAAAAAAATATGGATCCAAATAGAAAAAAAAAAAACTTGTTTTGGCTTTAGCACTTACGAATAACTTTTCTACAATGAGTGGTTCCTTCCATTGAAATAAAACTTAGAATATTTAAACTTAATTGTGGTAGAGGATCTCAATTAAGAGATAGGATACATTGGATGAAAGGATATAAGGGATACAAATTATTTTTTAGTTATCTCGAACATATTTACATTCTCGAGAGTGGATAATATCTATCGTTGATCAAGAGAGGTAGTTCCATGACAACTCTAATGATATTAAATCCATTTTCCTCCAACATTACAAATAATTTTTAATTGATCTAGTTGAAGGAGATCCACATCAAGATATAGTTGAGGAATTGATTGGCACTTGCATACCCAAAATAATTGGTCTCAAAAAATAGGCACATTTAGATAATTTATTCACCCTTGAGGAGGTTGATATTTCCTTGAAGGATTTGAATACTCAAAAAGTCTTGGAATAGATGGTTTAGCTACACAATTCCTTAAAACAATATGTCCATTCATCAAGGAGGACTCTATGAGGTATAAAAAGTAGCTTTATCAAAGGGATCCATCATTTAAATTCTATTAATCAAGGGTTGATAAATTAATTCCTAAAGGAAAAATATTTTTTTTATCTAAGGGTGGATACTAATTACTCTTCTTAATACCTCCTACAAGATTGCGGCTAAATCCATAGCTAAAATAATTGAACAGATGACACAAGAAATTGTAAGACTAGAAAAAACTATATTTATAAGAGGGAGATTTAAATTATAAAACTTGAATCTTTTTAAGGTATCTCATTAGATTCTACTTACTCTAACTTAAATTTAAAAAACAACATTAAAATCCACAAAACAAATTTCAAAGACATAATAAATTATTACAATATTATTTAAAAATCTAATTGTAATGAACATGTTATAGTAATAAATATTCAAATTTTAAATCTATGAAAATATATATAACCAAATGATCCTTAGTTTTCATATATAATTTGTGATGAGAATGTTGAATATTGTAATTTTTTAGGCCAATCTTTAGGCACTAATTCACCATTGTTAAAATGATCCTTAGTTTATTCATTGTTTTTTTATGATTATAATTTTTTTCAATTTCTATTAAACCAAACTCAAAATAATGGTATAGATTAAGATTCTTGTCTTTATCATAATTAGAAGTTGTATAAATTGTTAAATTATATATTTTTTAACATATATAAAATGTATGGTTGGATTAGTGAGATATTTATAACAAGTATGCAATATATTTAATCATATAATTATTTTTGTAATAGAGATGAATAATTAAATAAATGCTATAACAATATATAAGAGTTAGATAAAAGAATTAAAATTAAATATATTAATAACAAATAGTGATACTATTATTGAGGGTAATATAAAGGGGGATCGTCATACTAAAATAAGTCGCAAATAAAATCACCCGAGTAAGAAAAGTATTTTATTGATAATCTTATTAGGGATGCTAAGATGGTAATAAAAGTTTTGCAAGCAACAATGAGCTACAAATAATAGTGTTTATGTGCTATGTAAACATGATATCACTATCACATTAACATTTCTATTATGAGTAAAGTTTAATATTATTTGTGAGTAATAAAATTGATAGAATGTTTGTATTAATTGTAGAGGGAGCGTTAATATCATCGAGTATTGTTAATACTCTTATCAATATTCATATCAATAGTTACCTTAATACTAATGTTAGCATAATTAACCTTATTAATGCTCATCGATAATTGGATAGCATTTTTGGCAAAACCTTTTATAGATGTTGAAATATGAGAGGAAAATAAATAAATAAATGCAAACCATATAATTATTCATGTTGCTATTACCATCAAAAGTTACATATTTAGTACTTTAAATTCCATCATTGGGTCATGAGGAACTATCCTAATAATCACAATACCATATTGACCTTACTATCAACAAGAAATAGAAGTAGGAACAACTCATTGTGGGTTACGATGACATAACCATTATAATGAGAATATTATTAGTGTAACTTGCAAATTTAAAGTCTTAAATTGTGATACTTGCAAATTTAATATTTAAAGTATAGTTAATAGTGAGAGATGCATTAATAATAGTATCGCATTAGCAAGTTAAACTAACAAATTAATTAAAGAAAGGATGTTAATTCTATTGGAGATGGTTATTGTTGCATCATAAATGCTTAAAGCATTAATTAGCATAATTAAAAGATTCAAAAAACAAATTATTGGGTTTTTCTAGTGAAAAATTATGGGCATAACAATTATATATTTTTTAACATATATAAAATGTATGGCTGGATTAGTGAGATATTTATAACAATTATGCAATATGAAGTTAAACTTTATTAGATTTGATTCTTAATAAATTAGTTTGTACGATTCAATTTATAGCTTTATGCAATCTATAAGTTTAAATAGTTTGATGGTATCTAAACTTTATACATATAAAAATATGATAAATGTCTAATTATTTTGCTTTCCAATCTATAATTTTTTTATGTTCTTGGCTATATAATTGAGATGATTCACTCATATTGTAATGATAAAATTCATCCTCATATGGAGGTTTTTATATTATCTTCCATTAAATTCATCCTCTTTATGAGATTCTTATGGAATATTGATATTCTAGTGTGAATTCTTAATTTTAGACATATCTTAACTAGATAAATTTAGGTTCAATGAAGGCAATAGACCTTTTTTTTCACTTACATAATCCTATTTTGAAGTTCATTTATGTTAACAACTATTAGATTAGATATTTTTATCCCCAATTATTTTCAAATAAGTCTACACTAATCTTTGTTTTCTTATTCTTTCTTTCATTGTTTCATTTAAAATTTGAACCATTTAAGGATGCTATGTTATAGATTATAGTTTTCTTCCAATTCTTTTTAAATTGTTAATGGTATGAAAATATTATTGATGAGTAGATGAATTATTAGAACTGTTGTAGATAAATATATTCTCTATATCTAGATATATTATTTACCAAGGTCTCATTGCTTCTTTAGGTGTACATACATATATAAAATGGAAAATGAAGATGTTCCACCTGTAAAAAATTTGTTTGGAAATACCAATAATGAGATTAAAAAATTGAGAGATTCATTAGCACAGGGTGAAAACCTGAGGATATATAGTGAACCATGCATGTTAATATTGCATAGTCTAGAAAAACTAAAAGATGAACTTGAGAGGACTAGTGCATATTCCCCAAATAAAGTAGCTGCTATTCTTTCCCGCATGCGGGAAGAAGTACATGGTGACATTCCCCTTAAATAAATACAGGATAGTGTCACCAAAGAAATGATAAAAAGCCACTTGTTTTCCATTTTATCAAAATGTGTGTAAGGTTAGGGGATACCAGGTCACTAGATGTGTCAATTATGCTATGGCCTCATTGATCTACCCACGATTTCTTGCAGCACATGGTCTATACCCAAACAATGACCAGATTCCATTGTATTTTGTTCATTAGTTGTATGCTGAGGTCCATTTGGGCCTCAAAGTTAACTACCTGGACATTCCACCATATGTTGGTAAGGGGAGTGGCAGGATTACTGATAGGCCCACCTATCGTTGAGTAGATAGACCACCCCCAGTGTTTAGGGTATTGGTTGGTGAGAGGTCCCCTGCTCTCACCCAAGCTCTAGCCCCCATAGCAGATGAGGTTGTCGTTGCTTCCCAAAAGGAAGCAACTGCCACTATAGGTGACATTACGACTGCCACCACTAGGATATTCGATGATCGTGTAGGTCAGTATTTGATGTCCAAACATTCCTGATCGATGCCATTTTCAGCACAGTGGACCACCATGGATCCTTTTACAATGGTCGACATCCCTACTCCTACACAACTTGATGCACTTACAAGAGATATGGCACACATGACTTTGCATTGTTTGGCTAAGGACCTGTTGGAGGCGTATGCCCACATTGCATCAGACAATGGGATTGGTATAGAGCATGTTAGAGATCATTTCAGATGTAGAGGTCGTTTAGTTCCAGGATCCCATCACTCTCAGTCGAGCACTAGTGCGCATCAAGATCCACCTATAGTTCATTCGATAGCTGCACAGACTATGGGTTTTACTGATATGTTGATTGGTTCTGGTTCATCATCGCTGATGCCATCTCACCTTCATAGTCCTCTACATTCATCATTTATGACATGACATGGGATAGATTGGATGGATGCAGATGTTGATTCTTTGCTTGACTGTTTGGTGGATATGGTGGAGGCGACCGTTTCAGAGGACTTAGGTCAACCGATATCAGATGATGTGCATGTGCATGTTTCAATTCTTTTTTCATTATTATTATTATTATTATTATTATTATTATTTTAACTAGATATTCATGTAAGTTGATATATATGTATATATATATTGTTACAAGTGGACATACCTCATATCACTCCTAGCCTTGGTCCAGATCATGTGCATGATCGATGTGACTCTGTGGATAAATCTGCTGCTAGTGGACATGTGAGTTTTACATTTTTATATAATCACACGTGTATATATGTACATGCAATATTTATGTATGAATAGATCTAGATTGATATTTAAAAATACAAGTTCATTTAAAAATAACTTTCATAAAATTTATTTAATATAAATTATATGTATTTAACACATGGGTAAGTGAACCAAGATGGTTCCCAAAAAAGGGGCTTAAGTGGCCACTTTTTTTCTGAAATTAGGAAATGCTGACCTTGGACGTGAAATTGAGGATAGCTACACTCAAAAAATTTAGATGGAACAAAACAAGGACCGCAGTGCTCCGAGTCTACTTTCTAAACTACTAATTTATTTTGAAAATGGTTGAGATTAAGGGGTTCGAAAGAGGGATGTACAAAAATTGGTGTTGTTTTTGTCAGAAAAACATAACATAGCAACGCTTGTACGACCTGAGCATGGTGAACTCTTTTGTA
>VDFB02143630.1:0-11904 GCA_007258455.2 Sequoia sempervirens | reverse complement strand
TCTGTACCTTCATATAAGCTAAGATATTGAATTTGCATGTTGCATGATTAAAGGTTTGTTATTCTGAATGTCTCGTAATTCAAGATTGAGTGGTATGGGAAAACAGCCAATGTGATGTTATCTATTCTTCCATGGTTCATGCATTTAATTGTCATTGCTATGCATATACTTTTCTTTTTCCCTCATTTAGGCTAAGATATTGTATTTGCATGTTCTAAGGTTAATGTTTGTAAAGTTGTCTCATAATTCAAAATTGAGAAGTATGAGAGAATAAATTCTTGTTGCTAATTTTTCTTTTGACGTTGCTTTTATTTATGTTCTGAAAGTACGTGTCATACCAACAAACATTTGAAATTAAGTGTTTTAATGAAATCTTCCATCAAAAGCTGGCATTAGTTGCCTTTATTTGTCAAGGGTGAAGATTCATATTTTTTAATTTGTTTTAATGTACTGTATACTTAGTGATATTGTAATGTCCCCTTATTAGTGACATAAAATGCACAAGTTAAAATTTTGATTTTTTTTAAGATTGTTTGATAAAGAGCAATGAAAGATTGATGGAATAAGATAAATGAAATGCATTATTATCAACTAGTGCATAACTAACATAATTTGATATGACTTATTACTCTTGATCAGAATAGATCTTCGCCTTGGCTCCTCTTTCCTAACCTCATTGGAGGAGGGATGCCTTACAGTGCCGAGGGCGCGTGACCAATCTCCAAGTAGACTCCCTCAGGATTTATTACCATCTTGGGACATCCAACATGGGATCGAACTTACCAGCCTTTCCCCCCCACAACCATCCTCTCCTTGGTGAGCGTCAGCGAAAGGAATTGTTGGCTCTAAATCTATCCTCACAACAAGCCGTAATAACTTATGAGGAATGTAATAATTACTGCATGCAACATTATTACATAATCGGATATTCTTTTATGACTACTAATCGTGAACTTATATATTTATATGTACAGGTGTAATTATACTTACTTGCTCCCCTGCACTCACTATGAATGCTTCTTCTATAATATATTTTATGAGTACCTTAGATGTTAAACATCTTTCGAGATCCCCTAGGTGGAATTCTATTATACCATTTGACATCATAGTGAATAAACGGAGTTATTATAGTTACAAATAATATATTATAAGTATATATAATTGTATATGTCCACCATCTATGATGTATCTACAAATCTTAATAAATATGTATATATTAAATATATACTTATCAATTGTCAATATGTCTTTCCAACTTTTAATATACTTATCCATCCTAATATATTCAAATCATAATATACTTAAATATATTTATTTATATCTTAGTATTCAATAATTTATTTACCAAATATAAGAATTGCAATATATACAACAACCATACTTTATT
The DNA here is from genome assembly GCA_007258455.2 of Sequoia sempervirens. Lineage (NCBI taxonomy): Eukaryota > Viridiplantae > Streptophyta > Pinopsida > Cupressales > Cupressaceae > Sequoia > Sequoia sempervirens. The sequence continues at coordinate 10,517 of VDFB02143630.1, read as the reverse complement.
TAGTATATATATATATATATATTTATCAATACTTAATTGAATATTCATCAATCATAAATATATTTAAATATAAATATTCCACATAATATATTAAATATATTTATAAAGCATCAGCCATTATATATTTAAAGATATTTATCAATGACCACTACTATTAAATTCCAATTTTAACTAACAACCCTTAACTACTAATTTCAGCATGCGTTTATCTATATTTATTATTAAGCATCCATTCATCCTTGTTTTATTTCTGAATACTTACCTTTTGACCGGTCTGCAAGAATAGTATTATTTTCCCTCTTTTCTCTTCAGCAGATCACAATTCTCAGCAACTGATTATTTGCCCGTACGTAATGCAGCCACTACTTTATCCCTTGCATTTCTCATTTCTGTTCGATGCCCATAAAGATTTCATTCTATTCTTTAAATACCCACGATTTGGGTGGAGGATCACACCCTTTCACCAATCGTGGCTTCCTTGAAGGATTGGATCTCTTTCTTTGGGTGCTGACTTTTCTTAAGTTAATGTCATTCTACCTTTTATGTTTTTTTAATACTATATATATACATTTTTTAATTGTTCATGGGTTTATATCATATCATTTATTCATTTATTCTATTTCATATTTTTTTATTGATGTTTTAGAATATATGAAGTATTACATTTTTAGATTGCCTTTATCTATATTTGTTTATTTATTATTTCTTCTATGATTTCTTAGGAAATAATATTTGTTAGTTTAGGATATAGGTTATGATATTATAATTTCAATTATTATTATAATTAGATTCATCATTTACAATTATTTATTTATGATGATCATGATTAAAATAGTAATGGTTAAGTTATTATTATAATATTATCTACGATAATTATAATAATATCTAAATGGCAATTACTCAAATTTATATTTTGATATTTATTCGATTTCGGTATTTGTATTTCAATATCTTAGATTTAGCTTTACAATTTCGGGGACATGACAGATATGATTAACATGTAATACTGGATTAGTTGTTAAGGTTATTCATCCATTCCACTTCAAATTCATGGGGTGCAATTGTAAATATGAACTTATTTATGGCATTTATATGTAAAACACTGTGTACTATCTTTACATGTGAGAGTAATTCATAGTCAGTTGTTAAAGTTCACCTCCAACCATTCTCTCTCTATGTTTGTGGGTCTTTTGGTATTAGAGTCTAACAATCAGGTTTTGTATCCACCCAAATTTTGGTTTAAAGAAAATTTAGCCCTATAACATATTTGTAGTCAATATTTTGGCCAGTGTTCCATGGAGTTTTGGGGATGAGGACGGGGGGACGGCGGGGGACACGTTTCGGGGACAGGAGACGGGGGGGGTCTAAGTTTGGGGATGGCAGGGGGATGGTGGGGGGGCGGCGGTGCTGAAATACATATAGTACTTGAAAAATTAGTTATAAAAAGATGTATAACAATATAATTTTATAACTGTAGAAGCCTAAGTTGCATCTAGAAGTTTTCTTGATTTCAAATATGTGTTACGATGTTTTTTAAGATAATAGATTAACATTGGTTTTAAGTTTTTAACATCTATGTAAGACCAAATTAAGTTCCTACAAGATGTATGTTTGATGTTGGAGGATATATGCAAGATATTTGGAGTGGAAAGATATCCCAAATATTGAAGCACGCATATAGTTTGGGTACAATTCTGTCCAAACACTTGGTGTACAATTTACAAACCAAACATATTAACCGTCTCCACTCTACATGTGAATTCAGTCACTACCCACATCATTGCATTCCATGAGATGACGACTCTTTAAGGCATTCAGTCATTGCATTCCATGAGATAACGACACTTTGAGGCATTCAATCAGGCAACTCATGTGCCTTGCCACTACTTCCACATTTTGCATATTGTACGGTGTAAATCGTTGGAGCCGCAGAGGCCCTAGGGTAAATAAAAAGATAAAACAAAAATTAAAATACAAATAAAATAAATTATTAAAAATCTACACACTTGGCAGTCTCCCAGAAGTTTCCTTGGAGTCTCCTAGAAGTTTCCAAGAAGTTTCCCAAAAGTTTCCCTTAGGTTGAGGGGACATCTGGAAGTCTCCTAGAAGTTTCCTTGGAGTCTCTCCGGCAGAAACAGCCAGGAAACGTTTCCCTCTAGGAGGAGACTTCTAGGAAATGGTGGAGAAACTTGGAGACGGTAGGGGGACGGCGGAGGGACGTTTCCCAGGCGTCTCCCCATCTCGGAAACATCCCCGTCTTAGGTGCGGGTGTTTTTTTTGGGGGGGACGTGTCCCCGTGGAACACTAATTTTGGCAAATATTTGAAAGCCAGCCTCGTCTGTTTTTCCTAAATCTTTTCTAGACAATAATTATTATTGCATACGTTATTCTATCCTTAATCAGCAGAGATTCAACCTTTGTATGATGATGTTTGACCTTGAGAAGTGTGCTAGAACCAAACTTATCCTTATAAATTGGAAAATTTCCAGTAAAATTGCCTTGCTGTGGAAACAATCTTTTCTTGCTTTATCAGGTTCAAAATCTTCTTCCATGTGTGTTTTAGTGACATTTTAACCTGTCTAAAGAAAAAAAGTTTTTGGGCTAAGGGGAAACTTTACATGGAGGTATATTTTATGCTTTTCATTTTAGAATTCTATTTTCTTCTATTGTTAGATGTTAACACTTGTTTGTTTCGTAATGTCCCTTTTTCAGTATTTTAAGAACCTTGCAATTTTTTGAGGTTCCTATCTATACAAGGGTTAGGAGCTTCTGGAATATGACACTTAGCAGAAGTTTTTACCCAATGTAATTACAATGGCAGGCTAGTTACTTATCATTTAACATAGAATTCTGCTCATTATGAAATGTCTGAATTTACTGATGCAAATGGCTATGTATCAAATCTGCTACCAACAAATTACTATTGAACATTTAGAATATTATTAGAGACAACATTCAGAATCAAACAATAGCGCTATATTTGATAAAAATGTAAGTCATGCTAATGCAATCCGCTGTTATAAATACTTGACTTCGATTGTCAAACCTTCAAAACCTCTTAATTCAAACACTTTCTCAATTTGTTGTTTGACTTTTTAAGTAGTTGTTCATGTATTTGCATATTCAAAAACCCTTGTATCATTTCTTTAATTATGGACTCATCACATTAAGTAGGCAATGATCACACATTTTTTGTAGCGATTAGGAGTTGAGAGTGACAATTTCAAATTTGCAAAAAGTGGTGAATCTACATGAAAGCAATGAATTTGTTTCTGCCTTCAAATTCATAAGTTACTTCAAAAACATATGTTTCTCTTGGATTCCCTTTTCAAATTTCTTTAGATCAATATTTAATTAGGTGGCAAATCACAATGACAATACGTTGTAGTGGTACTACAGTGGCAGTATTGTAGAAAATGGGAAACTAGAAATAGGCTGCAATCTTCTTTGTGGGTGAAACTCCCTCAAGAATGTGATGAGCCCTGCTGGCTCTCAGTTCAAAACCCTCTTTTCTTAAGTCTTTAAAAGTGTTTTTAGAGTTTTTTAGAGAAATCTTAGTAGACAGAAGAGAAGGGGCGCAGCATATTTTTGCTCATAAAAGACAAATTTAAACTTATTTCTTCAAAATGAAAGTACAGAATGTATTATTTAACACCAACAGATAGATTAAGAATGATAAACATACCAAAAGGGCTCCAGATTATTTAAATAAGAAACTGGCCAGATCTACAGCTGAGAAAGGTGAAAACAAGCCTAAATGCACGCCATGACTCCAGGCAAGGTTTCTCCTGATCAGAAACTGGTCACAAAGCTTTGAAAAGACAAGCCGCCAATGATAGATGTCAAAGCCCTCTCAAAAAGAAGGCGTTTTCATTAATTCCTTCACACGCCTTTCTCAAGGCACAAATCCCAAGACAGGCCGTACGGCCATGAAAGCAAGGAAAAGAATCTCTGAAGAAGAATCCCAGAAGCTGTAGAAGGACGCCACCAAGAAACCCTCAATTATTATACTGAAGAACAAACAACTGCATAAATAAATCCTCTGTCTGCAACTGTAGAACTTCTGTGTGAAGCCCTCAACTCCAGAATATCTGGAACATCTTTCGATAAACAAATTTCGAGTACCAACATCAAGAGTTTACGCTTCCATCGGATGCCAATGATCGTCCCTGCGGATACTCAAAAGGAAATGCACAAGGCAACCTAAATAGTCAAGAAGAGTTTCTACGCTTGTCGCCCTTTATACCAAATGGCATGCATTTCAAGAAAAGTACGGCTTTTGCTTTCATTAAAATATTTTAATATTTTAATATAATCCCTTTTCAAGTTGCCAAAAAATACCTTGAGCGCACTTTTCAATATTTCAAGTTATTAAAATATTATAATCCTCCTTTTGACATTTAAGTGATATAGAATATAATTAAAGTCAATGTGACTTTAATTAAAAAGGCGTTTAAGTTAATAAATTAACTTAATCACTTAAAAATCCCGTAATATGCTCAAAACTCAGGATAATCTCGCGCCGCCGGGTTGTGAACTCCGAATGCAAACGCCATCGCGATCCGGGCATCAGCCCATTGAAAACAATGCACAATCAAACTTCCAAAAACATCACCGTAATTCTATCCACTGCCAGCCCACAAGGGTCCAAATAAAGGCCAATACTAATCGCCTCCCGAACTCGCTCAGCGTAGGGATACCAAGGCCCGCTTCTCGAATTTTGTCCACAAGCAAACTCAAAGCCGGATGCTGAAGGATACTGTCACTCTCCCACGTCGCATCCTCTGCCGGTAGATCCCTCCACTTAACCAAGTATTCCCTGATGACCCGCCTCCGAAGATGACGCTCTCTGGAATCCAAAATGGCCTCAGGTATCGAAATTAATTTGCCCTCATCATCCAGGGGTGGCAAATCAATAGAAGGAATTACGTGTTGTCCCAACGCCTTTTTGCGGCGCGACACATGGAACACGTTGTGAACTCTACTGTCCACCGGAAGATCCAGCTCATAAGCCACTTGACCCACACGTCTGACAACTCTGAAAGGTCCATAGTATAGCGGCTTAAGTTTCTCGGAGCCCTTCTTGCGAAGGGTAGACTGCCTATACGGCTGAAGCATCAGGTACACCAAATCATCGGTCTCGAAAGACCGCTCTACTCGTCTCTGATCAGCATATTGTTTTTGCTGATTTTGGGCTTTCTGTATATTTTCCCTAAGTGCTCTCATAATATCCTGGTTCTCTTGTAACAAATCACCAGCACTGGGAACTCTACTGTCACTCAGCAATAAGTCAAGAAAGCTCGGAGCGTCATATCCATATAACGCTCGATATGGTGTCATTTGGATGCTCATGTGATGGGTGGTGTTGTAACAGTACTCACATAAGTATAACCACCTCACCCATGCCTTCTGCTGCCCTGAACTATAGTTACGCAAGTACCCTTCCACCCATTTGTTGACGATCTCGCCCTCCATCCGCCCTGGGTGGTAGCCGGTACCAGTGAGCTCGTCTCCACAAAGCTTGGAATAACTCCTGTACCAGAAGCTACCTTTGGCAAATCTAAGGTCCCTCGCGGTTAACTATACCGCGAGGTAAACCGGGTAAGTACCGGTCACCTCTAAGAACAAATCAGTAATCCGAGTAGCCGTGTAGTGTAGTGATTTCATGCAAAAGGCTATTTCGTCAATCGATCTACCACCACGAAAATACTGTCCTTCTCTTGAGCTTTTGGCAAGCCCGTGATGAAGTCCATGGATAAACAATCCCACTTCCTCTCAGGAATAGGAAGCGGCTGTAGAAGACCTGCAGGGTATGTGTGCTCTTGCTTGTTCTGCTGACAAACAAGACATTCCCTGACATACTGGAGAACATAGGACTTGAGACCCTTCCAAGAGAATCTCTCCCGTACCTGCCTATAGGTCTTATAGTACCCGGGATGTCCTGCCATGGGTGAATCATGCAATGACCTCAAAACCCTGTCCCTCATCCCAGAACCTGGGACCAATAAAATCCTCCCTTTGTAGATGATAAGGTCATCTACAAGTGAATACCTGTCATCCAACACTGATCCATCTACTATGCTAGAGGCCCATGGGTCCTTAGCATACTCTGCTACAATCAGGTGTCTCCAGTCTTCTGAAACCAATGTAATAGAACCCAAGTGAGGACGGCGAGATAAAGCATCAGCAACCACATTTTGAGTGCCCTTGACATAAGAGATGTCAAAATCGTAAGACTGAAGCTTGCTGACCCATTTTTGTTGTCTCTCATTAAGATCTCACTGTCCAAGAAAATGCTTCAGACTATTATGATCGGTTTTCACAGTGAACTTACTACCAATCAAGTACTGCCTGAATTTGGCCATCGCATGCATGATAGCCAACATTTCCTTATCATAGATACTAAAACTCCGTTCAGGCCCTCTTAGCTTCCTGCTCTCAAAAGCTATAGGGTGACGATCCTGCATAATAACTGCACCAATACCCTCACCACTGGCATCGCAATGTAACTCAAAGGGTTTAGTGAAGTCCGGTAAAGCCAAAACAGGACACGAAGTCATGAGAAGTTTGAACTTCTCAAAGCACGCTTGCGCTAGTGGTGTCCACTCAAAAGCACCTTTCTTAGTCAAATCGGTTAGTGGCGCAGCATGCCGCGAAAACCCACTAACAAACCGACGATAGAAAGCACACAATCCTACAAATCCCCTGAGCTGTGTCAAAGTCTCAGGTGTAGGCCAATCAATGATGGCTCGAACCTTCTCTGGGTCCATGCTGACTCTTGCACCGCTGATGATGTGTCCCAAATATAAAAGCTCTGCCATGCCCAATGCACACTTGGACTCCTTGGCATACAAGGACTCCTTGTCAAGTATTCTCAGAACCTCATCCAAGTGAACCATATGTTCCTCCCATGATTTACTATATACCAGGATGTCGTCGAAGAACACTAAAACAAATTTCCTCAAGTGAGGATGGAAAACCCTGTTCATTGTCGACTGAAACGTGGCTGGAGCATTGGTTAACCCAAATGGCATAACCAAAAAATCAAAGTGTCCATAGTGACATCTGAACGCCGTTTTCTCTATGTCCTCTTCTCGGACTCTGATCTGGTGATAACCTGTTCTCAAATCAATCTTTGAGAAGTAGCAAGCTCCATGAAGCTCGTCTATCAACTCATCTATCCGAGGAATAGGATACCTGTTCTTAATGGTTTTCCTGTTGAGCATTCTGTAATCGATACACATTCTAAGTGTACCATCCTTTTTCTTCACCAAAACAACTGATGAAGCAAAGGGTGACTTACTCGGCCTGATGTGCCCCATAGCTAACAGCTCCTGAATAGTCTTCTCAATCTCATCTTTCAGACGCTTGGGGTGCCGGTAAGGAGTAATCATAATCGGTTTCGTGCCCTCCTCCAACTCTATAATATGCTCAATACCTCTATCAGGAGGCCTGCCTGGTGGAATAGCACTGAATACCTTCGCATGTTTGATTCAAAGTTCCTGCACATCTGGATGGTATGGAGAAGCTTGCTGATCCAACTGTGAAGGCATTAGCTTGCATTCAGCAGCCCACTCTACCATATCATTACGAATCAAACGCTCCATTCTCCGAAGTGAAATCTCCCTAAGGTTGCTGTCCCTGATGGCTTTGAGAATATGATTTGTGCCATCAATGGTGAACTTCATTTCCATGTCACGCAAATTAAGCGTGAACTCTCCTATTGCATGAAGCCACTTCATGCCAAGAACTACATCAGTTCCACCCATGTTTACCACATAAAAATCTGCCTTGAACTCAAAATTATTAAGTTTCAAAGGCAAGTCAGGTATCATCCTCTCACAATCGAGAGTGTTCCCATCTGCAACCCTCACACGAATGCCTTCAAACTGCTGAGTTTGAATACCCCGTTTCTCTACCAACCGTGAATCGATGAAGTTATGGGTTGCACCTGTATCAAGGAGAGATATGACTCTTTGACCAGCTAGGATCCCACGGAGTCTGAAAGAACCCTCTTTCTGCATGCTGGACATATGAGCCTCCTTAAGTTCTGTTTCCTCTGCAATTTCTGCTTCATTTTCTGACTCTTCTCCATCTGTATCATAGATTGGAGCTCGCTGATCAGAAAAATCAGTCAATGGTTCTTCCTCATAAAACCACTCCATATGCTTGTTTTGCCCTTTTGGTTTGAGGGGGCAATCGTGATTAAAATCATACGGACCTTTGCAATAAAAACAGAGTTTTCTCCTTCTCAAATCATTCATGGTTTCTCGATCTAAAGGGGCTGCAAATTTCTTTTTCTGATCTGTATTATCAGCCTTCTTTGGATCTGATTTATTTTCCGTGTATGATGTTGTAGGCTTCGAGCTCGAGCTAAACGGCTTACGAGGTGTAGATAGCTCCATGCTGCGAGCTTTCCTCATTGCCTCCTGTAAGGTAGGTGGATCAAATGTTTTTATCCAACCTTTCATGGGCTCGAAAAGACCTTCAATAAATAATATTACCAGCCTTCTCTCTGAGATCCCTGTCACCATAACAGATAGTCTTTGGAATTCACCAATGTAATGACCTGCTACCTAACCGCTTCAGTCATGGCTAAATTTCCTTCAAGAAAAGCTCAGATCCTTCACAAATCTCTACCAAATTTCACGCAAGAAACTCCTCGTACGTAGGTAATCCCGCCATGATGAAGAGTAGAAGTCATACCATGAATCCACCAGCCATGAGCAACGCCTATCAAGATGAAGGCGTCAAAAACTAATGGCATCCACCTGCCATGTGGGGCGAGTGTCAGAAAGTATCCAAATTTACTAACCTGTGCACGTACGAATCACGCCAATCGCCATCAAAGTGTACTAAGGTTAGTTTGCTGGTTGCCTGTTTAAGATCACTCTGTTTGTGTCTAGGACGCCTGTCATTCCTGTTCCTGGTGTGCTCTCTCTTCTGGCTCATAAACCTGTCAAAGTTAAGGTGCTCCTTAACCCTTGGTGGCAAATTATCCCACTCATCATGCATCGCCATAATATTATCTGCAAAATTTATTTCACCACCTTGTTCAGCTTCATCCACTTCCTCAGCATCATCTCTGGTGAACATGGGATATGTAGCTCTCTCATAGGTGCGTACTGGATCTATAATCCTCTGTGGCTGTCTATGGATACTGCCATCTCTATCTGAATCCAAACTACGAGCTCTGTTTAATGACAAATTCTGAACATTCGTGCTGAGTTGTTGAAGAATAGTTGCAACCTGCTCTTGCCCTGCAACCATGCCTCTAAGCACGTCTTTGGCTTCTCTGTCCTCATCCTCCCAATTATTCCTGTGAGAACTTTCTCCAGCCCTGTTCGCCATATTGTCCCAATCTAATTCCTCCTCCTGTTCTGCAAACGGAAATGGTGGAAAAGGATTCTGGTCGCCTCTTTGATTTCTAGGGCCACCTCTGAAATAGGACTTACCAAAACCCTCTCTGTTTGACTTCATAAATTCTCAAACCCCACAAGCTGGCAGGATGTGAGCTCTGATACCACTGTGATGAGCCCTGCTGGCTCTCAGTTCAAAACCCTCTTTTCTTAAGTCTTTAAAAGTGTTTTTAGAGTTTTTTAGAGAAATCTTAGTAGACAGAAGAGAAGGGGCGCAGCATATTTTTGCTCATAAAAGACAAATTTAAACTTATTCCTTCAAAATGAAAGTACAGAATGTATTATTTAACACCAACAGATAGATTAAGAATGATAAACATACCAAAAGGGCTCCAGATTATTTAAATAAGAAACTGGCCAGATCTACAGCTGGAAAAGGTGAAAACAAGCCTAAATGCACGCCATGACTCCAGGAAAGGTTTCTCCTGATCAGAAACTGGTCACAAAGCTTTGAAAAGACAAGCCGCCAATGATAGATGTCAAAGCCCTCTCAAAAAGAAGGCGTTTTCATTAATTCCTTCACACGCCTTTCTCAAGGCACAAATCCCAAGACAGGCCGTACGGCCATGAAAGCAAGGAAAAGAATCTCTGAAGAAGAATCCCAGAAGCTGTAGAAGGACGCCACCAAGAAACCCTCAATTATTATACTGAAGAACAAACAACTGCATAAATAAATCCTCTGTCTGCAACTGTAGAACTTCTGTGTGAAGCCCTCAACTGTACTGATTCAGCTGATCTTTCACAGCCTCAAGAGTACTCAACACTGAAGATTTTTCGTTCTCCAATGGACACAATGATCAAACCCTGGTCACAGGATATTGCTCAGAAGGAAAAATGCACAAGGCAAATTGAAATAGTCAAGAAGTGAGTTTCTATTGCCAGGAAATGCCTTTATACCAAATGGCACGCATTTCAAGAAAAGTACGGCTTTTGCTTTCATTAAAATATTTTAATATTTTAATATAATCCCTTTTCAATAGTTGCCAAAATACCTTGAGCGCACTTTTCAATATTTCAAGTTATTAAAATATTATAATCCTCCTTTTGACATTTAAGTGATATAAAATATAATTAAAGTCAATGTGACTTTAATTAAAA